>NNCF01127095.1:0-15069 GCA_002313205.1 Laupala kohalensis | reverse complement strand
ATATGCAATATAATTACGTTAAAATATGAAAAAAAATTATATTAAAAAAATATTTTAATATCCCAAAATCGAAATTGTTAACTTTTTTTCAAATCGGTCTATTAACCATGCATTGCTAAAACACTTATTTATTTCAGTATGAACTCATTCTCATTCTTAAATACAAGATACATTTTTCAAGAAAGTTAACAATTCCGATATTGGGATATTAAAAAAATATTTTTGAAATATTAAAAAAACCATTTTCATGTTTCAACGTAATCATTCTGTATAGCATATTATAGCTTATAGAAATCTAAAGAAAATGCCACAGATTTCAGCTCTCTCGATCAAATTATTTTGAACATATATACATTGAAATATTTCATAATCCTGGAAAATGACGCCATATCCAAATTTTGAAGATAAGTAACTGAAACACGGACGGTCTCAAAATTCTAAAAAAATATGTTCATATAAACCTACAGTACTACCCATAAACGAAAAATTATCTAATCCTGAGTAAAATTCAATCCAATTTTTGACCCAGTTTTTCCCCCTTTAGACACAACCGTGGAAGGAGCAACAATAACCCGAGATAATGCGTCTGGAAATGGACGTCTATGGTCCCAACATGGAATCAGTGGAGTGAAGAAGAGGGGATTTGGGCAGCTATTACACAAGGATCTCTGAAAGAGGGAGAGAAGTGGAAGACAGTGAGTGAAGGTGTACTGGGACAGAAAGAGGGAGGGGAAGAATGTCGAACGGTGTTCACCACCCAACGATGAGAATCCCGTCAATCATCGACGCTGTCAAGATGAATCTCACCGTCGGTGGCGAATCGGGGAACCTTCGTACCATTAATGATTCGACCTTCAGATGAAGTGTCAAGAAAAGACGTAACTTGAACTTCCTAATTCCTTCTTAACATAACCTCCATACACGTACCTACGACTCGCATAGGTGAATAGAGACGCACCAATAAGAAAAGATAATTTTGAAATAAATAGTCTTAAATTCGTTAAAACGAATAAACGGAGGACATAGTTCCATGAAAACTCAACTTTTTTGCAGTATTTGTTGCGTATAGTCAAAGCTATTTCGAGATTTTCTAGTGGTTGTTGTTCGTAAGAGGACTCGTCAGTGAAGAACATTTTATACAAAGGAAGTGTTACTTCAATCTTATACGACGTCATAGGTACGTACAAGTGAGAAACACCACAGTTCCCCGGTTAGTTTCTCTGGAATTTCAATATCTTCTAGAGAAACGTTTTGCTAATCTGACACAATGTATTGTAATCATGAAACACTATTACTTTCTGAAGACAATGAAGTAGTTACGGGAAAATGAGTGGTCAGTGAGTGATCGCTCCACTCAGTTTTTTGGTACGTTTTGTTTACGGCTTATTCTCTTCCAAAACACTTCTTAAATTAGAACAGGTAGAGAGTAACTCAGAATTTATAATTCGTCTTATGAGTAAAAATTCGCTTTAATAGTTAGAACGTAACTTACAATAAAATATAATTGTTATTTATTAATGTGAAACATTAAAATATATGTGAAAAATAATTATCTGCAGGAATACGCAGTAACAAATATTTTTTAATTGTTTGTTGAAAACTGCAGTGTAAAGATTATAGATTTGGAATAAATTTCGATAGAATTAGGGTGAACATCAACTGATTTATTTAACTTTCAGGGGAAAGTAAATAAAGTAATCAGAAACTCACTGAAATACACGACGTTCCCAAGGAATTTTCCTTTTTTTAATTTTCATTAGTTACGTTTTTCTCTCTTCTCAGAGTATCAATTACAAATTTTGACTCACAGGTTCGGAAAACATACAAATAGAATTTTGTCGATAAAAATGTTTCCTTTTTCACGAAACACATTGATATTGACCAGAAGCAGTGAACCGGATGCTATTGAGGCATGATCCTATATCGGATTTTAGTTTGCAACGCGCTTAGTTATCAAAGCGCAGAACAGTTTGATTCAAACTTGAGACAAAAGTAGTCGTAGACATAAGAGTTTTGTTATTAATTCAAAAGATAAACTAAACCGGGCCGAGCATTGCTAATATCCGCAAGTTCCAGTTGTTGTATGCATGTATGAGAGACGTTGTGCTGCGCCATTCGCCATTAAGTGGAGTTCTCAGAGTCATGCAGAGAGGGGAAGTGGGACGCGGAGACGGGCTCAGACGCTACGCCCATCAGTCAGGAAAAGTAGCGCCACCAAAAAACCATTGAAGACAACGTCCGAAACCGTCATCGTGGAAACTAACAATATTTTTTATAATTGTGGTAATATTTTCCAAATCGAAAAAGCCATGAACGTTTAGGTTAATTGTTAATAGTAAATTAGTGGAAAAATTATTTGTGAAAAACTCAATGGAAGGGAAGATGGCGTTCAATTCCATGAGATATCAGTTGACTCCCCAACTGATTATGGGCTACAATAATGTAATGCTAATGCTGAATATGGGCTACAATAACATAATCCTTATGTAAAAGACATATTTACAAAATTAATTATAAGGTTGTTTAAACTATAATACAGAACAATTGCACTCGTCAGCTGGGCTATATCTTTCCGTACACAATAATAGGAAGTTTTAGGTAAAGAAGAGGCGGTTTATTGCCTGTGTACTGTTAGAAACATGTACGTACTTGAGGCCGGCCGAAAATTATCGAGACCGGACTGAGAGACCCTACTCTAATATTTAATACGATATTTTTAAATTTAAGTGTTGTTTTAGTTTTTATAACTAGATTTGTGTCTGACGTCCACATTTATTACAGGCCTGAGTGACCAAGAGTCATGAGACAATACGTGAGGAGATTTTGCGTTGGGGGTAAAATTTAATAATGGAATAATTACCACTGTAGTCTGAGGTGGTACCCATAAATAATATATTAGTTCACTAGGGGAAAATTTAATAACTCGGGTCAAGGTAAGCGTAGGTGACTTAGACTTTTAAAATTTTTCTTGGCGAACAATATAAGTGATTTGTCACGCCGTGCGGAACGCAACTCGCGTATCATTTCACCTGTTACGTCACGATACCTATAATTCAATTTAAAGGACACTGTATCTTAACGAAAACGCGCGTGTTTAAGAGAATGTATTACTTGTATGTGGCCCTATAATAAATCTTTTCGGGTCGAGGATTTTGGAGTTGAGTTTTTTCGTCTTTACATATTTGCGAAGAGATTTGTTTGTTGGAAAGAAATTGAACTTTTATGATGAAGATAGGCCAAATCGTAGACTTGGGGATAAATTTAGCTTGCATGTATTTTGAATATGCGGTCATGTGAAGTAGATTATGTAAAATATTACGACAAAAAGATATTTTGCTCAAATTCGATAATAGAGAAAAAGATATGACTTATTTAACTTTGGTTACTGTACGATACTAGCTGAGCTCGTGCATATAATTTTTACAGACTGTGAATAGACAATATGAAGATCGTTAAATGTATTACATAGCTTATAAACTTTTCGTTACTATCAACTTCCGACTTTCCGTGCAATGCTTCATAAAATCAGAACATACCAGTCAAGTACCACTTAATATTCACGTGCAGTATGTCAGAAGCAACAGCTTGTCTTCCATAACAACGATCAAGCCTCATTATAGGCTGATTTTTGTTTTTGCGTATGTACTGAACTGTCCTCGTGATTAATTTTCAATCTTTCTCCTACTGATTGTTCTGGCGTGTCATTCAAACGAAGATCTCCTTTATACCATTATGAAGTTTCATAATATCTACTTGCAAACTCCGGCATCCGTACAGGCACTGGAACGGAGTACAACAGTAAACATACGGTCGAGGTGTTTACTTATAGGTTTTCATTTTTCTAACAATCTCAGACGGCAGGAGGTCACTAGGGAGGTCACTTGAATTTTTCATAATTTTTGGACGAATTATTAAGAAAACAGTTTATCGTTAAAATATAAGACTACAATTTAATATGCGAGAAAATTCTTTATAATTTTACCTCATTTTTCAAGGTTGTCGGAAGAAACAGATACAGAAAGGCACTTTTGAGAAACTTAACCAGAATAACCTAAGCTTTTAGATGAGTCTTTGATATAATTGATTTCTTTTTCGCCTGCTTCGTTCCTGTCTACGACATAGAAGACCTATATATACAACTCTGCTATTCCTGTCAGTGTGGTTATAGAGGAGGTGATGCCGACTCTTCGTGCTGCAGTTGAAATTGGCACACATCCATAGTTGTACGCCCTCGAGTCATTTTGACTTACAGTGCGAGGTGCATGCGTATGCACTCTGTTAATCTGGAGTTGCTTTTTCTGTAGGAAAACCATGCACCGAGAAAACGTGTGTTGCTCTAATGTACACATTACTTTGTTTTACTTCATCTAAATAATTCAAGACTTTTGATACATAGTAAATTTTCATCTTGTTGCATTGATGAGTGTTCTTAAGAATATTTCGTTTGTTTTGACAGGGGATCCATAGAAACTCGCATCTGTGTTGTAAAAATATCATTCAGCCACTAGGACAATACTATTGCTTGGTGACTGGGATATTCCTCTTGTAGATTCCAAAAAGTCTGGTGAAAAATGTGATGAACTGTGAATCGAACTCGTGAATTCCGTCAGTAATCCCGGCTTACCACTGCGCCATTCGTATGCCTTCTATAGTTCAACACCATTGCCGACCAGTGCTTGCTATAAAACTTTTTTTTTGCTGTGAAAATTGAAGACGAGGAAAACATGTATCACCCGTTCATTAATGAATATTTTTGTAAAAGAAGCGTTAAATTTCATTATCTTACATGCACGCCGCGATATGTATATTGAGCAATATTCTATCACGAAATGGCAAGATTTGCAAATTTTTTTCATACCATCACACAACATCCTAATTTTTTCGAGAGGCGTAATAGCTATTTGTAGAAGAACCTGGATCAAAAGTGAACCTAATTATTGAACAGTTCATGACAAGGCTTGTCTGTGCGTTTTCGAAGAAAGATACAATTCAATTGAAGAGCGTGGAAAAATTTGAAGTGACATTCCGCCTGTGGTGAGCTCCGCGTCGGCAGGCGCTTTACCCTCCAACGACGTAAATCATTGAAGTCCGGAAGAACTTTCGCGCTCCGAAGCAACTGGAAACTCGCGAAGCGCCGGAAGAAGAGAGGAGTAAAGGGTAGAGGTCAGAAGCATGACTATTAATGACTCGATTCGTAAACATTGAACTGAAGAAATTTCCAAAAGTGTAGTTAAATTCATGATATAAATCTTGTATGGCTATCCATTCCTCTCTCATTTAATTTTGTAGCAAGATTTAATGCATTTATTATTATAATTCTTTCTGGCGATGAACCTCGTTTTACTTGTATCATCGTACTAGAGAAATTTCATAATCGTCCGTTAATTTGACATCCAAAACGTGATGAATTTTCATGTTAAGTTATTTCGGTGTCCGAAAACACTTGTTTTGGATATATATCTGAGGTGCGCAACATGAAGACCATTTAACTGGGAGGCTACCAAGTGTTGCATTCATGTATTGCAATTAAACCTGATTTAACAGGACACGGAAAGTTTGAAAATTATTCTTCGACAGACTAGAAAGCAAGAAGGATTGTGTAAATGTCGGAAAAGAGAGGAGACACCTTATCATCAGAGGTGGATTTTTTATCGACCTGAAAGAAGCGAGTGTCTGTGAAAATATAGATATTGTAAGTGTGGAAGGAAGAAACGAACGCTTTCAATGAAGTTGTAACGACACAGATAAGTAATATGCAATGCACTGAAGGATTGGAGAACATAAGCGAGAATCCAATAAGAGACAAGGAGACAAGAGGCAGAATGGAGTAGCACTGGGTGATATGGTCAAAAGTAACAGAGGAACGGAAATATGTACGAATAAAAAATGTATAGCGAGTCCTGAAATGACTTTGTGGGAAGCAGAGCGATCTGCATTGCAAACTAGTTAAATAAATGAAAACGAGCATTCATACCTCGTAATAGATTTGAAGGTGTTTTGTTAATGTTTCGATCCTTCATTGATACACGCAGTACGGTAAAATGGTTTTATGATAACACTGTTATTGACATCCAAACTCAAGTCAACATAACGTAGACTCCAACAAACGTAATCACCCGTAAACATTTGTTTAGGAACTGTGTTTCAGAAACAAGTCTTATACCAGTGATGGTATTTCATGCAGTTTTGCAATGTGATGTGGTGCTCCCCGGTGGCGGTGGGGGAACAAGCCGAAACTGTTAGTTTTGCAATAGGTGTTTATGAGATTGGACGTGTGATTTACTTGTTTATGGGCATGGAAATCGAAAACGAATCATGAAAATTTTTAAAATTAAATTAACTCTGACATACTATGCTGATTTTTTTGGATAATTTGACTTAAGACTGTTTGAATAAGCGCGATAAAGTGATGCGTGGGAACCAATTCAAAGGCTGTGAAAATCCTTGAAAAAATACTCGACTTTCCAAAAAACATAGTCAATTTTGTGAAGGTCGAATCAAGGCTTATCATCTTGAAAGATAGGTCCGCACCAACCATTGTTATCGTTATTTTTCGTCTTCTAGACATCGCTGTGAGTGACAAATATACTCTGCGCGTGAAAACACTACCACCTCCCACGCTATGTTTAGAACAACAGATATCTACAGCAAAACATCGTTTCAGATTGTATTACACTAGAGACAAGGTGTTTCAGTAATTACTAGACGCTGGCATCCGAAACATTGTTCACTAGCCAATACGTGGCTGTAAGATCCTATCTAATTAGTAAAAGTACATAATCCCGCTATTGGTACTGTAGCGGACTTTGAGTAAGCAGAGGTTATAGCCCCTATTATGAGCCTCGGCACAAAGATAAGATGAGGTCAGAATCACGCTAAAGCCTCGTTGACTTCAATGACGAACCAAAACTCATGAAAATAGGCTGTGAAGACCCGGTGAACCATTCAGGAATCGAACCACGTAAATAACACTAAATACTCATGTCTTCCCTGAGAATTGAATCTAATTTTCCAACCGCAAATTACCGATACTTTGCGAGTATATACGTATTCTCGGTATCGACTAACATTTGGTANCGACTAACATTTGTGGAATTTTTCAAAGAAGTTAACCTACCATTTTTGTTTCGAAAAAGCTTCCTCAATAAAAACGAGATCTAATTACGAGACCGCTAAGTTGGCAACCGTGAGAGAATGTGCGATTTGCAAAGGAAGGGTTGTCCGTGTGCGGGGGCTATAATAGAAAGGGCATTCGCCTGCCATTCTAATATTAGCAAAAGCAGCGTCGCGAGGAGGGGGTGTGACATGGCGGCGCGTTCGACTCCGACGCAGAGAAACGAGGAACAGCGACCCTGCAGGGACTGCAGCCAAGTTTGTCCGAAAGAGGAGAGAAGAGGAATTCCAGACGGAAGGACCCGTATGTTAGGATGTCCTCTGTCTCGTCAGACACGTTTCAATTNAGAAGAGGAATTCCAGACGGAAGGACCCGTATGTTAGGATGTCCTCTGTCTCGTCAGACACGTTTCAATTCCGAGGATTCGGTTTCGTCAGAACTTAGTAACCGTCGCGAAATCAAACATGCAAAAACATGTTTTTAAATCCGTTTTCACTGATTTTTTTTGAACTTTTCTCATTCATGTCCGGGTCGAGGTGATATTAAAAATCACTAAAAAGAATTCGGATTCTATACACGTGTAACCATTTATCTTTGATATATTTTTTTATAATTTTGTGTCTTGATAAAAGAAATATAAGAGCTTCCAAAACTATAGTGAATTAAGACTTGCACATACATAACAGGATTGTAATCTCGAAAAATGCATCTAAATTACGCGAACGAGTATAATACTTTAATAACTAATCAGAATTAAGTAACTAAGTTCTAAAACTCGTATGAAATTTTAATAATTTTAAAAATTATTTCTGAACATTATCGGCGTATTTGAAAAACTGAAAACGTAGTTTTGTCGCAAAATTAAAATAATGTATTGTGCATTTAGTTTAGAGGACCATAGTAAACAAATCGTAGAAAATCCATTGGATGATAGTTCAGAGAATACCATGAGTTAAGTCAGTAATATGAGTTGTTAGGAAATAAAGAAGCGAAAAATGTTTGATAATGATTCCGTTTATAATTAAGTTCATTTCCTTTCCTTCACTTATGGAGGTAATGTGACATCTAGTTAACTATGGAGGATATGTGATTTCCAGATTGTTTTCGAACCATGCGTTTTGAGTAAAACATTCTATTTGTGTATAACGGGAATGTACAACTGGTACAATGCATTTTTAATTCACTGATATGTACTTAGCATTTTGACAGCAGTGGCTTACCGCAAAATATCTTCCGTTGACAAGACGGTTTGTTCGTGCCCGCCGTTGTTGCTTACAAGAAGACATCAATGTATATTCAACTTCGCCAAGAATCCCTGGCGTAGTCTCTCAGAGTCACGTTTGATAATGTGATGGTGTCAGACTTAAAACTACTTTCAGTTAATCCATGTTCACTTCCACTACCTTATTTTAACGCAGCAATTATCTATGACAAATTGCAAAAACGTGAAGTATGTAAGGAAGATATTTTGACAAATAATTTAGTTATCTCCCTAACAGATTGCTCCAAAATGAATCAATTTCAATGATAAGTCTGTGTAATATGTTATTGGCAGTGCTGGATTTACGTAGAACAAAACTAGTTGTATCTTAGAGTCTCACATTCTTCGAAACCAAAATGGACGTTCATTACCAAAATGTAAAACAAGTATTTTTTTAAAAATTTCATTTCAGTTCAACAATTACCTTGAAAAAATAATAGTTTTATAATGAGCAAATAGCTGTAGATAAACAATAGTTTCATAAAGTACTTTATAATATATGCCAGAAATGCGACAATTTATCGTGGACAAAAGAAAGGTGGACGAGCACCATTAAAAGCTTAGGGATTCGTCAAACTCTTTGTCACGAACTCAAATATAGCCGTATTGCCTGTCGCCACATGAAGCCACATGTGGTAAGTCATTTTTCATGTAATAATACAAGTTCCTTAAAGGAAATGGCCAGCGTTCAGTTTCCTAAACATTTGGAGCCGAGCTTTCCGATTCATTGCTCCACTTATCCTATGAAAAAATATGGAGTTCTAGGATAAATTAATTTTCCAAATAAACTCAACAGAACGTTGTATTTTGGATTATCCGCCATATTTCTTTCAACAAAATTTAGTTCGTTGCATCCATTCCTTTGGAACACGCATTATGAGAAAAATAAAATATAATTCTGATTATTACATATTTGCTTAGTTACCATTTCTACCGATGAAGTGCGACACTCCGGAAGTATACTGAAGAATCGAATGAACATTGAAATTCTCATAAAAATCTGATGGAACTATTTTCATACATCTTCGAATGAAATTCTTGTGTTAGAAAAGTGGTTGGGGCGCGCTCCAAGTTATTTTTTCCTTCATGAGCGAAGTGGGACTACAGGAGACCACAAGCATTTTCACGGTCGAGTGACGTCACAGAGCGATTGCCAAGGCAAGCGGTCGCGGCGGCAGAGACGATTCAAAGGCGTGTAGGAGACCTAAGAATGTGTCACCCAGTGCGATGAACTCGTGTAGTAGTCTTTACGACAAATACCTCCAGGAATCTTCTCCATTCGGAAGCACTTGGAACATCTCATTTGCGTCTTTCCTGCTTGTCACTGAAAACGATACCAACTGAAACCATTGAACAGAACATAAATGATTGTACATCACTTTGGATTTGTCCATTATAAATGTAAAATTCACTCAATCACTCTGTTAAGTGTTCACATGTTCGTAAAACTGATTACAATTAATGATGTATATGTTTTTAATTAGGTTAGGTCAAATGGTTACAATTATTCACATCCCCTCGTTTCGTCAATTTATATTGTCTTCCTGAAGAATCACACATTTAATAAATGTAGTTGCTGTTAGTGTTAATATTCCTGGTCTATTACAATTGATTTTTGTGTCCCGTGGAATGGATTTTGAAGGGGAACCGCGAACCTAAATTTGCATTAGCATCAATTTCATCACATAAGACGTAAAATTGATCAAAAATCATCTCACACCTCACATGAACGATATTTAACATATCTACACGTATTTTTAATGACCCTTCCGGAGATTATTACTAATTATTTTTGATATTCTTCCAACTAAACTTACTCGTAAATGCGCTAAATAAAACTCAACGTAATAACATTGAAAACAAAATTTTTCACAGATTTAATAGAGTGGAAGGTTGTATAAAGATGTTTTGATCATGAATTTAATTTATGCTTTTTAATGCGTGATGCGATTGCTCTTGCAGGTATTTTCTTAAAAAAATAACCAATTTACACGCGTGACCCGTCCATTTCATACAGTTGGTTCTCGGAGGAATATGTCCGTAATTTGGAATTTTCGTGTGATCTTAAGGGTTTCATGTTACCCGCCCTTCAATGAAATTGATTTTCTTGCCCTTTTATGCGAGGTGTTCGCAATGTTTGGAGCAGTAGATAGCGCATTGATTATCTTCCGTTGAAAGGTCGACATCATGATCGTAGTTTCTTTGCATCTCACTTGAACTTGTCTAAAATTAGATTTGAACCGCATTGTGTAATACTGTCAATTAATTATTGTATACCAGAAACATTAAAAGAACAAAATAATTGCGACACGCGAATTTGTGACTTATCTTGCAGAGGGAGAAATGAGAAGTGATAAATGAAGGAACGGAGGAAGGAGATGATAATGAATGAACTAAGAGACAAATAGAGGAAAGAAAGAAAAAGACAACCAAAGAACAAAATAGTGTAGATTTATTTGGTGGTAGGGTCAATAAATTTGTATCTCTTGGGTTTATTTAGACACATGTTTAATTGGGCTGTTGAACAAACTGTCTTGCTCCGACTAAACCTATCTGACAACTCCGATTCTAGTGCATTTTTCGTTTTGGAAGGAATGTCCACACCGTCGTGTTTCTTCCTTCTGCCGTGAGATGTCTCTAGCGGGTGGGAGGGATTCAAGCTCTTGGCTGTTTTTGGCGCTCGCAGGCAGTAGCGCTTATGTCGGAGTTCACGTCACAACGCTGACATTACGATGTGGGTGGAAGGAGGCGGGCGGGTGGCCCACACGTCCCCTCTCTACCAGCAAGAGGTCACAGGGCAATTTTCTCCGAGAGGGACGAGGTCATCGAATCACAGCCAAAGTCTGAATGAGACGCTATGGAATGTCCTGTGTCGTCCGGTTCTCCCACCATGTAGATATTCTGACGTCAACCGCGAAACCAAATAACACATCGCAGAAAATCATGAGGTAACTTCTGCAAAACATTTACGCACAGTTCAAATGAGAGGTAAACATGAGATTTTTTGTAGGTAATGAAGAACCAACATTCTTAATAATTTAAGGATAGTTCGAACTAAACAATGTATGAATCTATATTTTAACCACGTAATTGTTTTATTTCCAATAAAAAATCGGTTGATAATTTCTAAATAGATAAAATTCATTATTTCATTAAGAGTTTTACTGACGACTTTGTAATTAAACTCTGAATAAAGTGGAGTTCTTGATAAATAGAAATTCCATTTCTGGTTCCGAGAAATACACGTGTTTTGGAAATGTTTTTTGATTCACTTTTTAAATTGAAGTGGTTGCTTTGACAGCTCACCTGGAAACGTTCTATAATTAAAGCAGGTCGACTCAGCCTTTCACTAATTAATTAATTAAATTTGAACAGCACTCTTTCGAGTGGGAAGTCCAAATGAAGAGAAAGAGTCGTTCAATCGTGTCCACATTCAGAATGTCCATCATCAACTTTGTTTCATTCAATGTGATTCGAGGAGTGCAGGTTACAAAGCAACAAGCATGCCATAATGTTCTGCCATCAAGTTTCAATCAGTGTCGAAAATGAGTCTCGTACCTTCATTATCAAACTAAAGAGAAACAAGTATTTTCGACCAGATTGAAAACACACACTGCGGAAGAAAATTGCAATTTAAAGGTGGACGAAAAGCAAAATACTGTGGAATTTTAGATTTTTCGTAAATTTTCTCGGATACTTTTTTTTCACAATTGCTGTGTCAAGTAAATCATTTGCTGGATTACATTCATAGATATGAGGTATATATTTCATTCCCCGTTGATATAATTTCATCTAATTAAAGCGATATCATTCATTGATAGACACACCCTTACCAACGTACCCCTATCAATGTGAAAGTGAATTTATATTTTTGGGGTGAATTAATTAGTGAATTAATCTTGATGGAGAGGTGGCTTCAATGTGATGCATCGCCATAAATTTAACATTTCACATGCTCTTCGTCAATTTATCCTTATAAGAGGTTTTGTTCTCATTATGTAGATAAAAACTATTAAATGTTGAGAGCTATTAAAATATATGAACGTGAAGAGAAAACCAACATAGATGGGAACTTGAAATTTTGAAAACTTTCGAATTGTAGAGGCTCATTAGGAAAGTATTTTTTGACAATTTTTAAGAGGTGAATTTGAGTAAAATGTTATTTTTTGAATTATCGCTATACGTAGCGAAATAACTAAAGTATCGCGTGAATTTTTGTTTCTAGACATTTTTAATTCAAACATTTGATTTCTGGTTTTATCAATCCTTCACTTTTATGTGCATGGAAAGAGGTAAAAGTTGAAGTGCTTCTTCACTCTAACATCCTCGCTCTTACATAACCTCGCGTACTAATAAGCCTCCAGATACTCCTACGCTTATGAGAGGAATTGTGTATTATGTCATTTTCATCAAGTATTATATTTGTACTTTTTTAAGATAATTAGGTATGCATTTTATGGATTCCATGGATTATTTTATGGACGCTGCAATATTTTGCGAGGAAAAGACAAAGTCTTCAGAAGGGGAGGAATGCTAAATGTTTACATACTTTCGTAGCTACGGAAAATCTTCATCTTGATGTATGCAATGTTTGTTGCAAATGAGGAGTGAACGCGATATAACCTGTACACGGATATCAATAGGGATCAAAGAGACACTTTTTTTTTTTTTCGGAAATCGCAAATTCAAGAGAGCAATCCTGTGTATTCAGGCAATTATGGCTAAGAGTTCTGATGCTGAAAAACAAATAAAAGGCATCATTACGCCGTCAGTTCTCTCCGTGAACCCTAAATGCCAACACGGAAATTCCCTTTGAAGGTAAACGGAGTCGTCTAGTCATTCCAGCTCTTTGAAAGGGGTCTACGTAAGATCTTACTCAGCGCTTTCATCTTTTCTCAAGGTAAGTATTATTTAACATCACGTGCAATGAAGCTTGCAATGAGTCTTTGAAGATTAAAGGGATGATGGATTCATTCCTAAGTCATGATGTTCTCTGTCAGAAAATCATCTGCACAAAATGGTATAATGGTTAGGTGAACATTTCTTTTTCATTAAGTTGTTAAATTGTTTCTCTGATATTAAATCCGAAGAATTATCACCCTTCTGAAAAATTGTTAAGTGTGGTATTTATTTTATGCCTTTTGGCGAGGTTCAAACCATTAGGTCTGCTATTCCACCGAACCGCTGGACTCGGGTAAGGGAAATGGGAAAGGGATATGTTGGGTTGCCGGGGAACTTATGGTACCGAATCGACATTTATGTGGAGTAGGTGAGGGAAACCTCAGCTAGTTCGACCGAGCAGGGTTTGCACCCACGCTCTACCGCTCAGCGGGATCGACGAAGCAACGACACTACCACTGGACCACCACTGTCCGTATTTACACTAAGAATTCCTTCGAGTGTGATGATAATAAGATTCTCATCAGCGTCCAGTGCTCGATACTTCACGTTTAGAAAGAAGACTTCAGAGCACTTTTGCGAGCCGGTATGAATTTTGAAGCAATATTCAATGCGTTCTTTATCAGAAAAGAGGCGATGCAGTTGATGGTGGAAATGAAGCAATAAGTGAAGTGGTCGAATCAGCATGTTTGGTCATTCGTCTGAGTGACGGGAACACGTGTTACCACTAAAAATGGTTAGATAACTTTTATTTTCCATCGAAATATTATTATCAATCATGAACTATCTTTAATTGTTAGGACGTTTTCTTTGGTTGTTTGATTTCCATGGTTAGTAAGGTGAGAGAGTGTATCCAATCCTATAGCGCATTTTGCGACGTATTTTCAGAGTTCGAGATTTTTTCTTTTGAGACTTATATACTTTTAATATCATCACTTGAAAAATTAAAATGTTGGTAGTTATAGTTTTTTCTTGGTTAGGAGCCCTTTGTTTAGCAGTCANAAAATTAAAATGTTGGTAGTTATAGTTTTTTCTTGGTTAGGAGCCCTTTGTTTAGCAGTCGGCAGGGAATTGTTGATCACTGGTTCACTTAGTATCGGCTACTAAAACTCTTATTTTCAATCTATTTCTTGACGACGAAGATGAAAGAAACAATATATTTTAGTATGACTATATTCGACAGCGTCGACTACTGATGCAAAACCACACTTAAGGAAAATGTATTTCTTAAGTTGCATATTGACAATTTTAATTTAAATAATAGTCAAAAGAGTGACCGACAGCGGTAATCTTGTGGTACCGTCTGTGCTTCCAAGATCCCGCTCAGCAGTGGGATCCAACCCTGCTGGGCCGAACTCAGTGAGGTTTTCAGCTGGGGTTTCCCTCACCTACTCCCGACAATTGTCGGTTCGGTATCATAAGTTCCCTGGCAACCCAACATCTCTCCTTCCCATTTCCTTTACCCAAGTCCAACGGTTTGGTGGATGAGCAGATCTCATGGCTCGAACCTCGCCAAAAGCCATAAAAAAAGTAAAAAAGTGAAAGGATACGGTAACGAAAAACAATGAAACTGCTTGTTCAGGTTTCAACAATTATGAAAAATATGAGCCAATTAGAAAAAGTTTGAGCTTAGAATTTCCCAAAGACGTGACTCGGAAAGAAGATTCTACCTTTCCTCTGTCACTCTGAATGCCACTGTCCTCAGAATAGGACGTGCCAAAGACAGCTTCATGAATTCGTAACGTCAGGTTAAGGTCAAGAGTTCATTGTCAGTCTGGTTGGTTCTGTGGTCAAA
>NNCF01127094.1:32360-44110 GCA_002313205.1 Laupala kohalensis | reverse complement strand
ACTCTCAACAGATAAAGGCATACTTTGCCACTTTAAGCAATTAATAAATTTTGTTACTATGTAAGTTAATTGTTGATTATCTATTTGATGGGTTAATGTATTTTATTTTTAAATAATATTTGTAAAATTTGAGTTTTGAATCCACAATTTTCAAACAGAAATACTCCCCAGATCCTTTCCCAGTTGGCCCTCCCTGACTACGGTCTAGATCCGCTACAGCACGTAGACATGCTGTTCTTCATAATATTGTATCTGTACGAGTCCAACAGTTTCTTGGAGCATAAATCCAAGAAAAATAACTTTTGCTTCTAAATAAATGTTAAAATAAAACTTACACCTAATAATATGTACATTAAAATTTCAAAAGACGCATGTCTTATTTCAATTTTTGTTGAACGTGCTCAAATGTACTGACAATTTAGCAAATAACAGTACACAGAAAACAATTATGCGAATATCTGCTATTAAATTGCTTTACAGTTGTTATTTTACATTGGCTAAGAAGGACAACTGACACTACACATTAGGAGAAATGGATAACTTAAATTTAGATTCGATGAGTATAAAAGGAAAGATTGAACATGGAGAAGCATAAAATGAAGAAAAGAGAACAATTCTTTTCACAATTGATTTATTAACACAGAAATATACAGAAAGCAAACGCGTACAATAGTTTATAATATTCAATTGAGGTGGAACCAGTAGTGGCTAGGATTATCTTACACAAACATTGGTTCTATTTTCATGGAGAATAACACATTTCATGATACACAACGAATTTTTTTATATTTTCAACAGAATACAAATTAAAGTATCTGTATGCACTTATGATATAAACAATATAACATGAACATACATAAACTTGCGCTTTCCTTACGCCTATTTTCTCTCCGGGAACGCACTAGAAGATTCAATAAATCATATTACAACAGTTTCATAAAACAACAAAATACATAAGCACTTCATACAGGAATACTTTCAAGATGGGCACCAGTATATACTTGTATGTGGGCCAGGTAGTTACCTTTTGAGTGCTTGTAAATGGATATTTACCTTAAGTAGGTTTCATGATTACAAAATTTAATACCAGTAAACTTCTGAAAGAAATGTCATAATGAAAAAAACTAATAACTCAGTGTTTGCAGTTCTCAAAGGTCCTCAAAATATGATTCATAAAAATTAATATATAAAAATAACAATAGTAATAGATGGGTATCGAGGAGTGTCTACTCACTAAATCTCAATCAGTTAAATCATGACCAGTGAATGAACCGTAGCTGCAAAGCCCTTCTGTGGCGCAAGTGGTAGCGTTCGAGCTCATCACCAAGTCGTCTCGGGTTCAATTTCCGGTGAAGCCAGAAAAAAAATTGCAGCTTTTCACGGTCTCCTTGTATCAATGACTTGTACTATTTATTACTAACCCCTCCACGTGGGCCAAGCTAACAATAGCCGACCACCACCCAACTCCTACCGCTCAATGTAGATAAGCTTCAAAAGCACGCCGCTAAAATTCCCATTTAGAAATTGCAAAGCAGTGAATTTTAACCGATAATCTGTGAAATTTCTTCGAGTTCCCAGATACTCTATGGTGGGACAGTCGCTAGGTAATGGTGAATGTTTTTTTGTTTTTTTTGCTTTACGGCTCATGTCGACATCAAAGGTCATTGGAGCCCGAAAAACTTGTACAGGTAGGGAAAATGCAGTTACGCACTAGGGAGAGCCAATATGACTCCCCGCGTGTGGGACTCGTCGAATGATTCAACCCTACCCACTAAAAACCCTCCTGATCTACAACACACCAAAACATATCTCACAACATACATCAAATGGAGGGGGGGCAAAGAATAAGGGGGGGACAAAAAATGAGAGGAATGAGGAAAATCAGCTCGGGGCCCCGTGTTTGCCAAACACGTACTTACTAGATGTAGTCCCCTGGGGGGATGGTGAATGTTGGTAGAGTGAACAAGCGATGTGTTATGCGATATGAATTTACAATGTGTTAGTTCATTACCAACAAGTGATCACATTTAAAATATTTTAAGGACAAATAACTTCAAAATGACACGTTTATGTCGAGATGTGTGCCCCCAAACAAAACAAATTTCAGATGATTTTAATCTTTCCTTGCTTTTTTACTTTATGAATGTGAGTACAGATCTAATTGTCAGTCACTTTTAGTTTTAATGTTTTTGTTTACATTTTGCAGATGGATGTATAACTCTCCTAGAATAATGAGAGGTTTAAACAGAGGAAGGATAAATTTGCTGTAAGGATCCATAACATATCTAGCAATAAGATGATAAAACATGTTTTAGCTATCCATATTCTATAGTTACGTCTTCTTGTTAGAGACGAGACAGTGTAAGATCAACTCTGCTCCATCTAGACTATAAAGAACAATGGGAAGATCTGGACCAGATACTTTTTGTTGAGTCTGTCCTTGAATGTCTGACCTTAAATTTTACTGTTAAACTCACTTCTTTTATCTGATTGTCTTAATATTTTGCTACAAGGAAATATTCTAACAGTAACAGTTGACAAGAACACACACATAAAACGATTACACAGGCCTACAAAAAAAAAATTTTTTTTTTGGTGCCCAAGGTTTTTAAGCTGATTATTACTATGTTTGAGGCGCTGAATTCAAATATGGAACCCGTTTTTCTCTATCAGCTATACTTTTTTAGATGCGGCATAATCTCCCCGTAACATTTTTCCATTATTTGCATTAAAATATTACTACTCGAAAATTAATTAATAGCTGGTTCCTCCATAGTTAACATGTTCTCAATGTTACTTTCAAGAAAATTAAATACAAATTAAATTAAAATACTTATATTTATATATTATCACAAATATTTCTGAATATTTTCATCTTAACAGAAGTGTTGCTTTCAGGTAACTGAAGTTACTTACAGAAAAATCCACTAGGTGAAATTAGCATCTGTCTGTCTGCTAACTACTGTAGTCACCTTCAAGCTTCAACTCTGATTGAGGTTAGTTGCAGAGTTCTCACTGTGAATGCTTGTTGTATATTTCCTTCATGAGGTAAAAGATGAGTTCCAGTAGAAGAAGTTGTATAAATCATTCCAATGTGTTTTGCTACATATGCGGTGAGTATACATTTAAAGAGAACAGGAAAAGTGTCACAGACTTTATTAAGAAGGCATATCATGGATACTTTGGTATCAGACTTGGTGACCAGGAAAAATCATGGGCACCTCATATTGTCTGCAAAACGTGTACAGAACATTTACGACAGTGGACTACAGGAAAAAGGAAAAGTCTTAAATTTGGCATACCGATGGTTTGGAGGGAACCAAGTAATCACATTGATGACTGTTATTTCTGTCTAGTAAATATCACTGGCATCAACAAAAACAACCACAAAAAATGGAATTATCCTGATTTAGCCTCGGCAAGACGACCAATCCCCCATTCAGATGAAGTTCCGATCCCAACGTTTCATCAGCTACCAGAGCTCTGTGAGGATGAGTGCACCTTGGATCTACCCTTTGAAACATGTGATGATAGTGAAAGTGATTTTGGGGGCACGTCATCATTCCCTCAACGTTTCAACCAAGATGAGGTCAGTGACCTTGCCAGAGACCTTAATCTTTCAAAAGAAGCTTCAGAGTTACTTGCCTCAAGACTAAATGACAAAAACTTACTGGAAGAAGGAACCAAAATTACGTTTTATCGTACAAGGGAAAAAGATCTGTTGCCCTTTTTCTCTCAAGAAGACAATTTTGTTTTCTGTCATGATGTTAACAGCCTCCTGGAAAAAATGGGTCTTCCTAAATATTCTCTGGATGATTGGCGCCTATTTATTGACAGTTCTAAGCGAAGTATGAAGTGTGTCCTTCTACACAATGGCAACAAGTATGGATCAATACCAATTGCTCATTCAACGCAAATGAAAGAAGAATATGACACCATAGCTTTGGTCTTGAAAAAGATTAAGTACCATGAACATCAATGGGTGATATGTGTGGACTTGAAAATGGTAAATTTTCTCCTAGGTCAACAAAGTGGATACACGAAATATCCTTGTTTCTTGTGTCTCTGGGACAGCAGGGACAAAAAAAACCATTGGGTGAAAAAGGAGTGGCCTAAGAGAGAAAATATGGTTGTTGGGCAAAAGAATGTTATTAATGAAGCTTTAGTTCAACGAGAGAACATCGTCCTCCCTCCACTGCATATTAAGCTAGGCCTAATGAAGCAGTTTGTTAAGGCTCTTGATAAGAATGGATCATGTTTTGCGCACATAGGAAGAAAGATGCCTCAGTTGAGTACAGAAAAGCTGAAAGCTGGTATTTTTGATGGCCCACAAATAAGACAGCTAATGAAGGATCCTACCTTTGTCAATTCCATGAATGAGTCAGAACGAGAAGCATGGACATCATTTGTTGAGGTCGTAAGAAATTTCCTAGGCAAGCACAAAGCTGAAAACTATGTTGATCTAGTAAACAATATGCTCACAAGCTTCAGAAATCTTGGCTGCAACATGAGCATTAAAGTTCACTACTTACACAGCCATTTAGATCGTTTCCCTGAAAATTTGGGAGACACCAGCGAAGAACAAGGTGAAAGATTTCACCAAGATATAAAAACTATGGAGGATCGCTATCAAGGGAGATGGGATACCCATATGATGGCAGATTACTGCTGGAGTTTGAAAAGAGACTGCTCCAAGAAGCAACACTCTAGAGCGTCACGAAAAAGAAGCTTCAAAAGTGTTGAGTGACTACTTGCAGTGATCAATACTTTTCATTAAGATCAGGTAAAGAGAGTTTGTTTAGTGTTTCTGCAATGATTTCTTTAGTTTATGTTTTCCTTTATTGGCCTATGAAATAAAATTAAATTATAAAAAACCTGTGTTTTATTTATTTGTGTATGATAAATTTAGATTACAAATAATATTGCATATAGGCCTATAAAAAACATAAAAAATTTAAAAGTACAGCTGTTAGAAAAAAACTGATGCCATATTTGAATTCAGCGCATCAAATACATATAAAATCAACTCAAAACACTTCGGCACCAAAACCACTGTTGGGCTGTGTTATTGACCATTATATTACTGATAATGATTATTTTATACAAGTTAGAGACTCCTCGTTGACAATTAATAAAAAATTCTGATATTTTAAGTATTGACGATGTGTTCTCACGATTTTTTTATGGGGCTTTACGGCTCGCTGACATCGGGGTCATTAGAGCCCCAAAATTATGCACAGGTAGGGAAAATGCTGTTACCCCCATCAGTTTCACTCCGTAAGATCCAAGTAGAATATCTCGTCTCTTGTTAGATGTGGTTCGCCAGCGTCTACTAGTACGCATTCTATTCGACTAGTGCGGAAAGCACCAGTTGCAATGCGGACTCCAGAATGATGGATAGTGGTAAGGGTCCTGTGTGTCGACAGTGATGCGGAAGCTTATACAATACTGCCATAATCTAATACAGACCGAACGAGACTTCTATACAGACGAGGAAGGCAAGTGCACATCATCAAGGCGCACAAAGATGATGTGCTTAAGCAGCGAAGGAGGTTTAAGAAGAATTACAACGGGATTGTAGTTTTCGGATGTGATTGCGCCAAGTTAGTGTGCGGTCGAATGTGAGACCCAGGAATTTTGCGGAGTCAATGAAAGGAAGACGTTGGCACCAAGAAAAAGATCTGGATCATTATGGAGATGGTATATCTTACAGAAATGCATACAGCATGACTTGGATACAGAAAAACTAAAGACGGTAGACATGCTCCACTCGTGTAAACGGTTTAAAACCAATTGCAGTTGCCTCTCACGAAAACCTTTTACTTGCATAATAGATTAGAAACTTAGACTTGAAGAGGTTGTATCTAGATCTCTTCAAGGAAAATGTATGTAATAAAAGGAAGTCGGGCGCTCTCGAAATGTTTTAAGAAACAGATTTTTTTTCATCCAAATGGATCGAAATGATACATTAGTGAGTGATTCACATAGTTATTTGCTGATAATATACCATGAATTGATAATTTTTAAAACTGTTTTATTTATAGTCTATTTATAAAGACAAAGCGAACACTGCTACAACCGAAGTAATTATATATTTTTTGGGAAATTATATATTACAAAGCGAAAGCTACAATATTTGGGACTGGTACGTCGGTATAATAGAGTACCCATATATTTTTTATTACGCCCATGAATTTATGACTGGATATTACATTTAAAATTTTCGACAAAATGACTTTAAATCCTTGGATTTTCTTTTATCCGTGCGGGTGCATGGTGTCTGTGTGTAGCATAATTATACTTAGCTGATTAACTGCCATGAACCCCAAATGGGGATCGCGTGTTTTTCTTCTTACCACGTCGTTGCTGTCAACACTTCTGCAGCCATTCTCACAATGTTATGTCTGTCGATATCTCCTCTCCTGAGTACCCTGATTCTCATCTCCCTGTTGCTGATCGATATAACATTATCTCGTACTGTCATCTCATGTGCGAGTTCTGTGGTCTCCGCTTGGCAGTGAATTTTCGTATCAGTAGTTTCGAGTGTTTGCTGTATGACATGTTCTCTAACCAGTAATACGAAGTAATAAGTTTTTCTTTGTTTATATTTTCCGTAGCACAATTTTCTTTGCGATCCCCATTTGTGTACCACGGTAGACGGCATGTTCTCAGCTTGCTTCTTTCCTTGCTTTCAGATTTCGTTGAAATTTTGATATTTGGTTCAGTGTTACAGCGTTCAAGTCTCGACAGTTTTTGAATTTATCAGAAGTTCAAGATATTGTGAATGACCCATGCTTTGTAGATCGAGATGATTCGGATCTAGAGAATATTGATAAAGTTGAATTGCGTCCTGATAGAGTTGATGCACTCACTGATGTTGAAGATTTTGATGATGTTTTAGTAGATTGCCAAACAAATGAATTGTTTACTAATCTGTTTTAATTTGCATATGTCATTGCCATAAGATAGCTTAAAATGGTTAAAAGAAAAATGGCAAGACCAGCGGGTGAGGAGAGCACGTCTAGGGCCCCGATTACACCACCGAATACTCCCAATCCTACAGAACCCGCTGCATCTACTTCCCAAAATTCTACAGACATGAGACAGGAAATTACCTCAAACACTTTTTCGACCGTAGAAGAGAGGACAAAAATAATAAAGCGTGGTGATACAATTATATCAAAGAATAAGAAGACGAAGATTTCTTATGAAGAAGAGAAGAATAGAGAGTTCAAATAATATTTCATATAATGATTTCCAAATTGTATTATGTGATTTCTTAAATAGATACACAACCGTCAGATATTCCTGGTTTTGTGGAAGGTTATTGTCCTGTAGCATCCGTATCAATGAAAACTGTGTGGAACACAAGAAGAAAAGAAGACGGACTCTCCGGACTGAGGAAAGACTCCAGCGAATGTTTTTGAACTATTTTTTGATGAAGACATGACTCGTGTTAAAAAACAGTAATCTATGCCGCGCAGAAGAACCACAATTTCAAGCTTTCCAACATTTTCACGCGTGAAGAAAGTTCTAGGAATACTTATTTTTTCTAGATACCACATATTGCCTGAGGAACAGCTCTGCAAAAAAAAAAACAGAACAAAGTGGTCAGAAGATGTAATTCAAATTGTAAGAAAATGTGGATGATGATGATAAACGCCCCGACGAAAGAGACAAGTTATTCAAAATTCGACCTCTCATAGACAAATTCGATAGAAAAATCATGCAATTTGAATTTTTTCGGAAAATTTGTGTATTGATCAGCAGATGGTGAGACATTTCGGGCACCATTTTTTGAAACAATTTAAAGAGGCAAGTCAATTCGTTTTGGTTTCAAGCAGTGGTTGATGTGTTATACAAAAACTGGTTATTGTTTTCATGCTAAAGTTTATGAAGGTAAGAGGAAAGATAACGATTCGCCATTCACATATGGTTTTGGAGGCAATGTAGTCATGGGGCTTGTTATCACGAACCCTGAAGAACGTAAGTTCTACTTTGACAATTTTTTAAAGAAATTTTGAGCTTATGAATGACTTGAAAGACAAGGGAATTGCTGTCACAGGTACTTGACGGCAAGATCGAATGAGTAAGTGTCCCATAAAAACATAGAAAGAAATGAGGAAACAGGTGCGTGGTGAATATGATTACGCATTTGAACAAAAAAGTGAAGTAATTTGTTAAGACAATAAGTGCGTGAAGCTGCTGTCGAATCACGAAGGAGTTACACCTCTTTGTCAAACAACTTGCTGGTCCAAGGAAGAAAAGAGCCGAAGACATGTACCTTAACCAATTCTCATTTGTCAGTACAACTAATACATGGGAGGTGTTGATAAATTACATTGGACTCTATCCACAAGTATAGAATAAGAATAAGAGGGAAAACGTTGCCATTGCAAATGCACATATTCTATACCACAGTAAATATCAGTTCTGGAGGAAAATCATCAAACACATCTGCGTCTAAATTTACTATCAGATCCTAAGAAATCCGGAAGACGTTCGTTTGCAAAATCTTCCAGTGCGCTGGTGCCACCTTCTGTTCGTCAAAAATACTCTCCACTTTTTAGGACGGACCTGTGTAGGGAAACAGTGAGAGTGCGCACAGTGTAAAGAAATGCTTGAAAACAATGTTCGCAGTGTAATGTTGGATTGCATATGCATTGTTTCCAGCAGTGGCATGAATGCAAATAAATACTGTAAGTACAATCTGCAAAATAAATTTTTAAAACTTAATTCATGAACACGCGTTTCCGTTCTACACGCCATCTACCGTGGCCCCCAAATGGGGATCAAATTATTTTCTCCAATAAAATAGAAAATTCAGATTTTTACGAAAATTCATCATGTTACTCTCATATAACAACAAGGAAAATCAAATTTGACAGCGAAAAAAATGGCAGTAAATGGGTTAAATCTTTAATATGAACTTTGAATTGTTGTACCATCTACATCCTCAGAAGTACTCAAAAGAAAAAACTTAGGGAGATGGGGATCGGAGAAAAGCTATCTTCAGTATTAACACACTCTGAGGATTCGAAATACTCGAGCAGTATTTCACTTCCATAAAAGCCAGTTTCTCGTTTAAAATAAGCCCACGCCGAGTCATAAATGTTTGGCTTTTACGTAGAGAATTACTTTTTTATATATTAAAACGAAACAAAGCGAAGTCAAATATTTATTGCTTAATAAATTGCCGAAATTTAACTTTGTAAACATTCATCTAATAGTATAACCTCTCTAAAAAGGGTTACCAAAATAACACAAGGTTTAAAATTGGTATTTATAAAATATATAACGAATCCAACAAGGCAGATCGATTTTTTACATCTACTTCCAAGGAAATTAATTTCACAGTAGATTCAATATTGATTCTGCAGCATTGGTTGGTATACGTGTGAGAGAGAGATGAAGGGTTAGGGTCATTCCATGTCAGTTCAACCAACGCTCCCAGTCGACCATCTCCAATTTCAATGAAATTTTGGACAAAGATAGCCCTTGACCCTAAACTAAGATAGCCAAAATATTAGGCTTCAAAGTGCTCTGGTTGATGAGTTACAGGTCTTCATCTGAGGGGTCATCCTGCAATTGCAGCGCGCAAACCGGAAAAAGTGGTAATTTCAATTTAATGCCAAGCCAGTTCCAATTGTTGTAGAGCAACGAAACTTCATATTCTATAACAACTTTTTGTGCTGAACCCAAATAAATCATTCAGATGGCATTTATCTCTATCGTTCTACCACAATTACATGTCAAAGTAATTCATAAATAAAATTCGTATTTTAGATTGCAATAACTCAATTCCAATACGATCTAACTCAGCTATATGCTTATCAGTGTGTACTACATAACAATGTTTCTGCTTATTCACAATAAGGATCAGATAGGATGCATAGCTCCTAAGATATGATAAGTCATGGCAAAAAACGTTTTTATGCAATTTTTACCCTTTTTAGAGGCAAAAATCAAAATGTACTCCTTTTTTTCATTTATGCTTTATTTGATAGATAATTTTTCGCTCTACAAGATTCAGTGATTTGCATTTTTCACTTATCATATCTTAGGAGCTATGCATCCTATCTGATCCTTATTGTGAATAAGCAGAAACATTGTTATGTAGTACACACTGATAAGCATATAGCTGAGTTAGATCGTATTGGAATTGCTCTAGAGAGCGCGTACCCTGGGTGCCGGATGGGGGAACCCATCAGGCTAGTCTGGCTATTTTGAATAAGGACTCGTGGACCAAAAGGCCCCTAGGGGCTATCATCATGATAGTTGGAGACTGGCACCTCCAGAGTCCCATAGCTGGTGCGGACCTCTTCTTACTCTGACTTCAAGGCAGACCACTTCCTTTATCTTTCTTATCGGTCACTCTTGACCAACTCTTGATCTTTTCGACCCCGATGCTATTAGGTTGCGAGGTCTAGGGAGTCTTTCATTTTCCTTCACTAGATTATTCTTAGTACGCCTTCACAACGGCATCCCCGTCACTCTGTTAACAATGGCAAAAACAAATTTGGAAAATAATACCCCAGGTGGTACGCCACTAAACGTGGAAAATCCATCCTTCTTGCAGGAGGCGGGCCTTACGGATTCTCGGGGAGGCCATCCATTGTCTACTAGGGACTTTCAATGGGAACAAAACCCAAAGATTAGAGATGAAATTAATGATATGTATCAAATTGATGAAACAGACCTCAACACTACCAATAAAAGATAGTTGTGGGAAAATTTAAAAAAGTCAAATAAGAAAGTTGAAGAAAATTCAAAATTAAAAGTAAACATAAATCAAATAATGCAGACTCAAATTGGAAAAGATCAATCAACCCGAAACTACGACGAAGGCAGGAAATGAATACTTTACGGACGAGGAAGAGTTGCAAAGAGAAATGAGCTGGATACTCCACACCAAAAACAAACATGAAAAGTAAGGATGGTTCTTCTCCCGAGGTCTTTGATCAACCTGAAAAGTCAAGGGATAGTAGCATACCCATTGGCGTAAATACAAGAGAAAAACACAAGATGACAAATACAGCCCAACCTCCACCTATCAACATAGTTGGAATCAAGCAATATCATGAGCAACATTCCTTAAAACAGGTGACAACTAGTTTTAAAGTCATTACACTCAACAATAATGTGATAAAAGTAAATGTGTCCTTAGCAGAACACTATAGAAAACTGACACAAATATTAACAGAAAGGAAAATACAATGGTATACTGATGAAAATAAGCATGACAGACCAATTAAAGTCATGGCGCGAGGCCTTTATCCCACATGTAAAACTGAAGAAATAATTGAAGATTTAAAATTCAGAGGTTTCACAATATGTGATGTAATAAATATTATAAAGAAACTTAAAGAAGATGATCCTCTTGAGGATTCCTCTACCTTTGTTCATGCTAACATTTGACAAAAAATTTGATTTACAACATACCAGAACATCTCAAAACCAAATATCAAAACATCAAATGAGGGGGGAAGGGCAAAAAATGAGGGGGGACAAGGAATAACGGCACAAAAAATGGGGGGTAAGACAAAAAAATGAGAGGGATGAAAAAAATTAGGAAAATGAAAGATACCCTAGCCTTAATAGCGTCGGGATCGAAAAGAACAAGAGGTGACCAAGAAAGGTCAGAAAAGAGAAAGGAAGGAGCATAGCACAAGTAAGTGGAAGCAATGCCAGACTCAGCTAGGGGCCCCGTGTTTGCCAAACACGTACTTACTCGATGTAAGTCCCCTGGG
>NNCF01127094.1:1660-32247 GCA_002313205.1 Laupala kohalensis | reverse complement strand
AGGTCATTAGAGCCCTTAAAACTTGTACAGGTAGGGAAAATGCAGTTACGCACTAGGGAGAGCCAACATGACTCTCCCCGCGTGTGGGACTCGCCGAATGACTCAGCCATACCCACTAAAAACCCTCCTGAATTACAACTCAAAACTGAAATCCCAACATATCTCACTTTACTAAAAACATTTTTAAAAAAGAAGAAGAGGAAAGAGGAAAATGAAAGATACCCTAACCCTAATATCTCTATTACCGGTAATGTCTAAAATATTTGAAAGGTTAATACTCAAAAGACTTATGCCAATTATAGAAGAAAGAAACCTGATCCCCAAACATCAGTTTGGATTCAGGACTAAGCACTGAACTGTTGAACAAGTACATCGTATCACTGACGTCATTGAAAGGGCTCTTGAAGAACTGCATGTTTGCTCCAGTATATTCTTAGATGTTGCACAAGCCTTTGATAAGGTACGGCATGCAGGCCGAATTCAGAGTCTGCACTTATACATCAAGGGAACCCTTAAGTAATAAGCGTTTGCTTCAAATGAGGAATCCCTTAAGTGGATTCGAATTCCANGCGCTGATGCAATGGCTGAACCCTCATTGCTTCGTAGCTTGTGGCAACGTGTAAACGAGTGTGACGTCATTACTACCGTCAGTCGGTCATTGGTTGATAATGTGCGCTGCATACTCTTTTTTCCCTGGGTCGACCACGCCGCCGGTTTGTTTACACGAAATGTTGACTGGTGTTTCCTCGTTCATTTGCATTTTTGCTATCCCTGTGTTCACTTGTGTTCTGAGAGTTGTTGCGTCAGGAGGCATTGTAGCGAGATTGTAGTGTGGTTGGTGTTTATCTGTATTATATTTCTTTGTTTCTTGTAGTTTTTCTTTCTTGCATAGTAGTTAGATTTCTTTGTATTTTCTAGTTTGTTTATTTATTTTGTCTGTGTAGGAAGTGAGAAACTTCATTGGTCTTATAAGGTGGTAGATAATTATTGTATTTTGTTTCTTGTATTTATAATTTTTTACTTGATATTCAGTTATTCATTCACTTGTTTGTAGAAGTTCAGTATTAGTTTTTTTTTGGTTGTGTATATTCAATTTATTTACCTTTTTATATTCAACATCAATTTTCTATCTTTATTTTTATATTTTCAGTAGTTGTGGGTAATTAATTTGTCGTTTCATAGTAGGTGTAGTTAAGAAAAATAGTTGTGGTGTTGATTGTAGTTCTTTTAATTTGTTAATTAGGATGCCTAAAGGCAAGCACTTCTCAGAAGAGTGGAAAAATTTGAGAGAGCTTGTGATCAAATACAAAAACCTTGTTGAGTGCAAGAAGTCTGATAACGTTTCAGTTGTAGACAAAAAGAAAGCGTGGGATGCCATCTCAGCAGAGTTTAATGCCAACGCTGAAAATGAATCAGTAAGTAATACAACTTTCGAAGATGTTAATATTCTGTATTGTTCAATAATAAATCTTAAAATGAATAATTTCTGACTTTCAGAGAACCACTGAACAACTGAGGAAGTTGTGGGAAAATATAANTATATTTAATATAGAGTGTCACAGTTCTTTTGACGAAATGGGATTATCTTGCGAATAGTTATTTTGGTGTATAATATTTATAATAATTAGTTCATCGATATAGCGAGTGTGCTGAATATCGTCGTTGCGTAGGATATTTGTTTTGCGTGTCAATAATTAGTTAGTTGAATTAATGTGTTCTTTCTTGCTCGTTTTTTTATATTTAATATATTTTTTTTTTTTTTTTTTTTTGGGGGGGGGGGTTCTTGTACTAAAGAACACGCAGAGAAATTTCAGATCATTGATCATTCTTAAGCTCAAGGAACTAAAAAACTGATTACCCCGACAAGTACATGTAACACAATAACACATTCTAAGTACTTGCAAATAACTAGCGTCAAAGACTAATATTTGTGTTTGATTTGGTAGTCGTGATCGCGTGTTGTTGGCAGAGATATGCCAGAGGTACCCCATATTGGGGGATTTTGAAGGAGACTTGGGTAAACATATCGGAAGAATTCAATGCCTTGACGCCTGGAAAACCACCTCGCGATATTACACAACTTCAAGGTAAGTTATTATTATTGGGACTAAGATTTGTCCTTAGAGTCCTTACAAGGTATGTGTTAAGTCTAAGTGCTTATAAAAAATCATAATTATAATGCCCATATTCTATTTATTTCTATAGCAAATAGTTATAAATAAGTTTGAAAAGTAATAGTGATATTACTTTATTACCCGAGTGAATTTTCCTGATCCCGCATCGGGCGCGTCCCCAGGTGGCGGATAGGGGAATGCTCTACAGATATGTAGGGTAGGTGGGAAATAAAATGCCACCCGCGGACCGAAACAGGATAAAACCCAGAAGCGTTTGTACCCATAATGAGCGACTCTCTGGTCAGCGTCTGATCCCAGGTACGGGGCGGTTGCTTTCGGCTTCAGGAACTAACAATCCCTGGTTCTAGGCTCCCAGTGGAAACACTGGACAAACCCTTTAATTACAAGCCTAATGATACGTGATGGTAACAGTAACATTACCCCAGGTGGCAGTCAATCCACCCATCAAAGGATGGCAACCAGGTTTTCGGATTCTGGGGGACCCGGACAATCACGATCACTCAGCATACTGAAAACTAAGACTTTAACGTATATTGGCACTTTCAATATTAATACGATAACACAACCTGGAAAGCTGCACAACCTGGTAACCGAATTAGATCGACAAAAGATTTTAATTCTTGCGTTACAAGAAACCAGCTTCACTGATGAAGACAATGGATTATGGAAACTATCGCATATTCAAAAGCAAAATGGAAAAACGTGTAGCGAATGAATTTTAGGAATGGCTTTTACCATACACAAGAAAATAATTGGCTCAAGTTTAGAAGTAACCCCTATTAATGAACGATTAATGACACTTCGTATACAGTGCGCCAACAAGAAATATATCCTAATCAACGTTCATGCTCCTACTAATACGAGGGCTATCCAGAAAGTCGGTTACGTTTTGCTCTATAGCCGCTAGGGGCGGGGATATCGTGGCCATCTTGGTGTCAGAGCGTTCGTCCGTTCAGTGACTATCCAGCCGTGCTAGTGAGAGGTTACCGTTGCTGCTCGTTCCCGTAGTTTGAAATGTGCGCCGCCATTGAAAATCCCGCGACCTGTGAAGTGCAGTCGGTGATACGGTTTTTGTTGGCTAAGAACAATAAACCAATTGAGATTTATCGCCAACTCTGTGAAGTTTAAGGGAACGATGTGATCACTGAAGGCGGAGTGCGTCAATGGTGTATTAGGTTTAAAAATGGCCGAACTAATGAGCACGACGAAGAACGAAGTGGACGGCCAAGCATTGTGACCGATGAAATTGTCTCTAAAGTCGATGAGAAAACTAAAGAAGACCGTCGGTTCACAATGATAGAGCTATCGATTAGTTTTCCACAAATTTCAAGAAGTTTGTTGCATGAAATTGTTACACAAAAGTTAGGTTACCACCGAAAATCTTGACTGAAACCCATAAAAATCAGCGTATGGCTGCTTCATTGACATTTTTGGACGAAAAGGATGGTGACTCACTACTCGATCGAATCGTTACAGGAGACGAGACTTGGGTGAAACATGTCAACTGCGAAACCAAATTGCAGTCTTCGGAATGGGGACACACAAACTCCCCCCAAAAAACCCAAGAAAATGCATGCAAACGTTGTCTGCAAGGAAGATCATGGCGACTGTTTTTTTGGGGACAGAAAAGGAGTCCTTCTTGTTGATTTCTTAGAACGTGGCACGGTAATAAACTCTGCAAGGTATTGTGAAACCTTGGAAGAGTTAAGAAGATCAATTCAAAACAAGCGCAGAGGAAAGTTGAGTTCAAAAATTTTGTTTCTGCACGACAACGCCCGACCCCACACAGCCAATCGAACTCGAAAAGTCCTGGATGTTTTCAAGTGGGAGGTGTTTCCACATACACCTTACAGTCCGGATCTTGCTCCCAGTGATTATCACCTGTTTCCTGCAATGAAGACCTGGCTTGCGACGCAGCGTTATGATGACGACGCGGAACTGCGGGAGGGCGTGACAACCTGGCTGAAGTCTCAGGCGGCAGAATTCTACGACACTGGAATTTCAAAACTGGTTCACCGCTATGATAAGTGTCTAAATTAATTATGGCGACTATGTAGAAAAATAATATTTTAGTGCCACTTTCAAATGTATATAATACATTTTTTTTCTTGTACTTCGTTTTTTAAAATACCAAAACGTAACAGACTTTCCGGATAGCCCTCGTATATCCAACAAGAAAGACATACTAAAAACTGAAGCATTTTGGAGGAAACTAGAGAAAGTTACATCGAAAATACCCGAAGAGGATACAAAAATTTATTAGGTGACTTTAACGTGCAAATTGGTAAAGGAAAAAAAGTATCAAAAAAAACAGTCGGTAGATATCCAGCACACAAATTCACAAACAAAAACGGTATGAGGCTTGTTGAACTATGTCTACGAAATAATCTTAAAATCATCTCCACTTCCCTAAGAAAACGAGCCAAAAAAATCAAGACTTGGAGGTCACCTATTCGGGAATTTGGAAAATTCCAGATAGACCATGCGGCAATACCACACCCAGTACAGAAAGAAATACACAATATTCAGGTTCGTCGTGGGGTAAACAGATTCAGATCATTATTTGGTGCGTGTCAAATACTTCCAGGAAAATACAGCATAAGAGAACGCATATACAACATTTTGACACTAAAAGCATAAAAGAAAGTAATTTTAAGGAGGAATTGGAAAACATTCAAGTAAACACGTGGGAAACATTTCAAAAGAAAATTATTCAAAAAGCAAAAGAACTATGCCCTCGCAAGAAGAATACGAAACGCTCTTGGTGGGATAATACCTGTGGCAGCACTACAAGAGAGAAAAAGGACCTTCCTGAATTATAACAGCAATAAGTCTCCCGAAAATAAACTACACTTCAACGAAATCAGAAAACAAGTAGCAAAGACTATCAGACAAACCAAAAGGAGATATTTGAAAGGTCAATTAATCTCCATCGAGAATGATTTCCAAAACTACAACACGCGGGATTTTTACAAGACTTTCGCAGGCAAAATTTGCGGATATACTCCACAAAATTTAAGCTTTAGAAAACAGAATGGGAAACTTGCTCTTAACAATCAAGAAAATTGTGGGAAACTAGCCCGTTATTTTGACAAACTTCTTAACAGCCCCGATCCACGAGCAAGGTTTCCAGAACACATCGCGTCATATACAAATCCGGCTTCTGCTCCACCCACGCAAAATGAAATAGAGACATACGCATAAATTAAAAAACAATAGAACATCTGGAAAAGATGGCATCATAGCCGAACTACTAAAGAACCTAGGTCTCAACTCTCTCAAAGAATTGACACAAATTATTGAGGGTATTTGGAAAACAGAAAAACGACCCGAAGAACGGAAATGTGCTCTTATTCACCCACTTCATAAAAAGGGAGACAGAGCAGACGTGAACAATTAGAGGAATTTCTCTTTTGCAAGCCACATACAAAATTTTCTCAGCATGTCTTCTTCAAAGAATACAAGAACAACTAGAGAATACAATAGGTGAATATCAGGCAGGTTTCCGCCTCGGCCGATCCTGCACAGACCAAATTTTTAATTTAAAAACCATTATAAAATGTAAAGCAGTCAGAAATAGTCCAATGATTTGCACCTTTATAGATTTTAAAAAGGCATATGACTCACTTGACCGTCAATCTCAACTGAGTATACTTAAAGAACGAGGATTAGACCCTAAAACTCTGAGCCTAATCAAACAAACTCACGGATACCGTCTCAAAAGTCAAATTTATTAGCAAAATTTCCGAACCATTCCTGATAAAAACTGGTGTTCGACAGGGTGATGCTTTGTCCCCGATACTTTTCAATATTGTCCTTGACAAGGTGATACAGGAATGGGAAAACGAATTAAGGAACCAAAATTTTTTGGAAACCAATACAGCTTGGACGACCTATAGATGACCTCAAAATTTCATGTCTCGGCTTCGCAGATGATTTAGGGCCACTGGTACAAGGCAGGCAGCCCAACGTTATACCACGTCTAACTCAGTTTGAGCTTGTCTAACTCCGAATACCACTGTTACATGTACACGAAATGGCCTAACTCTTCGTTCAACTCTCCAAAAGCCAGCCTAAAGTTAAACCCTTCGACCGGGGTGGGTTTAACTGTGACGGCCGCAGCGGCTAAGCGATGTGATTGGCTAAGCTGCGGCTGACTGGTCTAAGCAATGTCATTGGCTAAAAATTTTGAGGTCGACACAAGCGACACGCCGCCATATTGTTTGTCGTGTGTTGTTTTAAGGTTTTGTCCTGGTGAATATGTGTTTTCGAGTATTTTTCCTCTTTGAGTATCGGGTTTATGGAATCTCTGTTTATGGAACCTGCACGATGACGAAGAGGCAGCTGTCATTAATTCTTGACTTAATTGTTCGAGTTCCGAGTCGTTTCCGACATCGCGCAGATTTCGCTGTGGATCTGAGCGATAGTGAATTCGCACTTCGCTTCAGATTGTCAAAAGAAGTTATTTTTCGATGTTTTGGAAGTGCTTCAAGATGATATTTCGTCATCTACAGAAAGGTGAGAATTTGGGATAACTTTATTTCATATTGTTTTTGAGTTCATACATGAAGCCTCAGAAGGAACAGTTTTGATGTTTACTCAGAGCACTGACATACCACAAGAATATTTATTCATGTATGTTCAATTACTTTCTATAGACGTATACATTTTTCTTCCAATTTTCAAATAGATTCATCTAATATTTTCACAACTTAAATTGTCTTCACTTTTCTGTATTTTATTATTAGTGTACGTCACAATGATTTCCATAGAACTCTATCTTATTATGTAGCACTGAAGGCACTACATAAGCACACTGAAGGTTAAAAAAGCTTTCTGCAATAAATGGTTCAGAAAGAGACACTATGTATTAATATCAAGGTTGATATTGAAACCAGAAAATAATACAATTTTACCAGAAATGATTGAATAAAAGATATTTAGCGAATTAAATACAAATATGCATTACAACTAGCTCCAACTAAATGCTGAAATTCAGGGATAAGATGCTTGATTCTGATAGAAATAATTCACAGCTGAAAACAAATTAACTAAAATAAATTTACCTTATTCAAGAATTTTGTACCAGTACAAGCGAGGGTAAGGTTATGATGAAAAGAGAAAAAAGAACAAGTTAACATTATTGATGGCAAATCCATTTATACCGTGCTCTATCCCATGTGATTTAAAATAAGTGCCATAATCCAGAAATTGTCGCCTTTGTCAAAAAATAAAAAACATTCGTCGCCTGTTGCCAAAAAATCAGGAAGAATAATACCAAAAAAAACGAAGCCATTTTCACCAAAAAGATCGAGAAAACTGATACTGTGCCGAAAAAACAAAAATAAGAAACCGTTAGAAGAGTCAAAAGTCCAAATATACCAAAAATCAGAAAACATCTTCGCAAACACGTATCCCAATAACTACCTCGATACGACACTCCGGAAATATTTGTATCTGTGTGTAAAATACAACCAATCAGCATAACATCTGGTAAGGTATCACGATTTCGTAGAGATCGCTTGTTCGGTACTGCCAACTAACGTTGGACAAGTGCTAGCTAGCATGTGTCGTTTATCCCTCGCTTGCTGCCTTGTAACAATGTACATCTGTTAGGCTCGAACGGTCTAACGTTAGTCCGTGTCAGCTATCCCATCAGTTAGACGGGTGTTACCTCTGCCTTGTAACAGTGGCCCTTAGCAGTATTAGCAGATAATGAAACCATAGCTATCAAAGAAATAGAAATCCTTCAAGAGTATGCAGAAAAAGTAGGTCTACAAAATTTTATTTCAAAAAACCGAATTCATCTGCTCAAAACTCAATACACAAACCTTAAACACCCAATACGGCAAAGTCAACAGAACTTCACATTTCAAGTACCTCGACGAAATCATCGAACCGACAGGTAGAGAAAAAAAGCACAAAACATTCGACTACAGAAACTGAAGAGAGCAAACGGAAAAACCCACAATATCTACAACAAAAAATGTCTTTCCATAGGCACCAAAATTAGGCACTACAAAACAGTAATTAAACCGGAGGCCCTGTATGCTAGTGAAACTCTTACTCTTCACAAAAAAGGAGATTTAGAAAATTTATTAAAAGAACGAAAAACCATAAGAAAAATTATCGGTCCTGAAATGACGGAAGAGGGTTTTAGATTAAGGTCCAGGAAAACAACTGAAAAACTAACTTAGCGGTGGACATCGGAAAGAGAAGACTAAAATTTTACGGCCATATACATAGACTACCTACCACCAGACTACCTATCAAAATTCTAAAATACATAGAAAAAATTAAGGCCATCCCATGGATCCAGGAAGTAAAAAATGATTTAGAAAAAGCTCGAAGAAAAAGATCTGACATTTTGGACCGAAAACTATACAGAGAGAAAGTGGATACGTGGAAAGTACAGTCGAAAAATAAAATCCCCAAAAGCAGGAACTAAATGGACAGAGGAGAGGAAGAAAAATCATAGCGAAAGGATGAAGGAAGTGTGGAGACAGAGGAAAATGAACAGTTACATCACATGGCTTTGCGTGATCCATACAAGGGTCCATTCGCAAATAATTATAATAATAGTGATATTTACTTTCTAAACAATGTTGATTATGTTGAATGTTGATGTACTTATGTACATTGAATTTCTGTTGCTTATTATAAAATTTTTATTAAGCATTGCACATTTTGTAGGACTATGGAAACGGATAAAACTGGGAGCCAAATTTGCAATAGATAAAAATAGGCCAGACACCACTAAAACAGGTGGTGGTCCAAGTAAATTGGTGTCTCTGGACGCTGCAGAAGAAATTGCAGCACAAATGATGGGGTCTCAAAATGATCCCCTGATGGAGTTTGACGATGATACTTCACCCTTTCAGGTATTTTATTTATTTACACCTCATAGTATCATTATGTATAATTTTACTTAGTTCGACAAAATACAAGATGGCATTTTTTTAAATTGGGTTTTACGATAACGAACTTTCATAAACTAAGGTATTCTTAAATAAAGAGCAGTCAATAAGTAATTTAACTTTTGGTGGCTTTCGGCCCCTATTTTTTATTTAATGTTTCTACAGGAAGGGCCAAGTCTACAGAAAGTGGTAGTCTGTGACTTATGATCCATTGGAGGACACGCCACTTATAAACAAGAAGAATAACAAAAGTTGAAATGAATGCAAACCTAAGAAGTTGTATAGAGAAGTTTTGAGTTTTACCAAAAAAATCTGGCATTGTAATAGATCAGCCTCCCTACAACACCATGATCAATCCAGAAACGAGGAATCCAACTAGCAAGTAGTTGAAAAATTATACTATTAGCAGGACATTTGAATAAATGAAAACCTAATCCATTGTCAACCTCTGACAGGACAGATTTAGTTTATTAGCTCGTTGCACTGTTCTGCTCTATCTGCTTGGAGCTTATGGAACGTATATTGCCTTGTGTCTTTGCTTGTGTTAGTAACATGCATTTCTTTACAGCAAATACTCACTTTTGTGACAAGTACTAATATTTATTTGGATATTAATTAAATTCTTTGTGACGTACTTTTTCCTTAACTTGTCGTACCACGATTTTCAGCATTTTATCATGGACACTGCTTAATTATTTCTTTTTCTTTTTTCCAGTGATTTGTGGAGTTATTTTGAAATGGTAAATTTATATTATTTTACTGCTCAGAATAAGTGGCCGTTTCATTTATTAATTAAGTTCGCCATAAATTAATAGATGACCACTAAATGCAGATTTGATGAAGGAATGAATATTCCAGTTTGTACTAAGGTAATCCCGCAGTGCATTCTCAACGAGTTTGTCAGCTATCGTAAGGATGCAAAGGAAAAGAATGTGTGTGATAAAGACTGATTTAATTAGAAGCGTTGCAAGAACTTTATAAGTCTTAATTGCATACATTGCAGGTCCAGAACAAGGCTGTGCGAGTTATCCACTGGGTGGAATACATCAGTGGAGATGACACATGACGTTTGAATGGTGTGGAAAGAATCGTTCGGGGGATATGTAAGTGTTGCAAGGCATATATTCTTTAGCACCATTTGTGATATATTTTTGTTTTGTTTTGTTTTGTATTTTTTGAGGCAATAGAAATATATTTATGTAGATTTCACGTTTTAGCTCACATAGAACTGTCGAAAACCTATATTCCCGAGTGGGAAAGGACCGAGAAAATGGTTGCACCTGGCAAAAGAATAGAATGCGAGCAAAACCCATTATTGGTTTTGATGAGATTGCGAAAGAAGCAACGGGCGAGATAGTTTACCAGCATTTGCGAAAAAAGTTAGAATCCTTAAATAACTAATTATTGCATGTTAAAATGATAAGTTTTACATATATGTAAAATATATTTCGCATGTGACTGAAAAGAAATTATATGCATAGAAAGAAAAAGANAAAATATATTTCGCATGTGACTGAAAAGAAATTATATGCAGAAATAAGTGCGCTGAGTGGCGCGCGATTGGCCCTTCAAGGCTTCCCCAAGGAGCTTCTATGAGAAGCCGCTATTCTACTTGGCTTCTTCAACTCCCAACAGGATGAGAAGGAGGAGAAAAACATAAGAGAAAACCCCAGGTGAGAGAAACTTTATTGATATCAGCAAAAGAAAAAAATATCATCATTTATTTATTATATGACAACATTCAAATGTACGTTCATTTAGATCTCTTTTTGACAAAATATTTTCACCAGCATGGTTTAACATTAATGAAATAGATTATTTCAATAGAATCCCAAAAAGATAACTGCTCTAAATGTTATTTTTCTTCCTCGTATGTAGATGGACTGTTCTCAACAACAAGGACGAGCCCTGTCCAAATGTCACGAAAGAGTTTCTGGAGAAACTGGTCCAGAACAAGGCTGTGCGAGTTATCCACTGGGTGGAATACATCAGTGGAGACTCTGCACATGACGTTTGAATGGTGTGGAAAGAATCGTTCGGGGGATATGTAAGTGTTGCAAGGCATATATTCTTTAGCACCATTTGTGATATATTTTTGTTTTGTTTTAAATTTTTAATCATGAAAGAATATTATTTATACGTCAAAAATAATTTTAAATTTATTTCTTAACAAAAATAAAATATTTTAAGACAGAAAATAGTCATTTCTCAGCCCACCTAATAATTAGATTGCGAAGCATAACAAAAACAATTCTGAGAATATTGTTTTATTTACGTAGGATTCTATGAAAAAGTTTGTTGAACCCATTTCTCAAGAATATTGTTCAACGGAGAACCCGCTGTGTATCCACCAATCAGATACGTCTTTGAAAATGTTAAAAAGAGTCCTCCTTGTAGGTGAGTGTTTCGGGATGCAAGGAATGAATTTGGAATAGGAAAATATCAATCAGAAATAGTATTACTCTTAATTAATATGCAATGCTTTGGTCAATTTGATAACCTCTTTATGTTATGTTCACTCATCTATTTTTTTTGACGCAATCTTGATTGCAGGAGAACCTGGTCACGGAAAGACGTGGTTTCTGGAAAGTCTAGCATCGGAAATTAAGAGCAACGACCCTTTACAATGGGTGGTGGTAGTGAAGATATTAGAACACCACGAAATTCTCCGCGAATTGAGTCGCATTAAAGGTTAGTTTATAGTTTAAATGAAATGAATGAACAAAATGTGTAATTATTTTTCAGGTATATGTGTCAATCGTATAATTGTGTAGTTCAAAGCATATTAACAGTGATCAATATAATCTATAAATCTGATTTAACATGTTTATTTTTAATAATATACTCCTGAGATTTTAATAAGGAATCTTTTTTTTACATCAAATAAAATTTCTTATGACATTTAGAAATAAAAATAATTCAAACAAAAATCTCATAACCTGTCATACTTTTCCCCACAATTCTCTCTTTTATACAGAAAAGTGTCAAGTACACGAAACTATTGGAGGTAACGGCACACTAAAAATTGGTCTGAACCATAGATTATTTATGTATCCATAGGCTTATGTATCCATTTGTACTTTGACGAGCTAAATGTTAAACCGAATCCAGAATAGCTTCTTCAACCTTAGCTTTTCTTTAAATCCGCATTTCCTGTATCCGCGGTTCTTCTAGATTTATTTAACCTGGGGGTAGGTAGATAAGAGTAATTCTGAATCCATATTCAGCTTTAGCATGTCGAATACATAAGAATACATAGGTCTAGTCTTCGAATCAGAACAATTTTTATTTTTTGTGTGTTTTTGATAACTATCGGAGAAAAAACTTCAATTAAGGGCGGTCACACTCAGAACAATGTTCCTGCACGATGTATCATAATGTTTCTGCACAATATAAGGGAATGATGGTGGTGCGCGTAAAGAATTTATGTTTTAGCATTTCTTGATAATGATGAGAATGAAGCTGAAAAGTTTGCAAGAAAATGTACTTTCATTAAACTTCATTTGTCCTGAATCACATAATTGTAGAATAACAATAGCAACATTGAGATCAGATTAAAATATCTCAAAATTATTTTAATTTACTTTAGAAACTCTTTCTGATAACCGACTCTTTGGATGAACGAAGTTCAGATAATTGATGATTTACCCCATTGTGGTTTTTTGTATTAATGTTCTAAATTTGACTGTGTTCAAAAACTGTTTTTACTTTATGGATCATGGAGTAGTTTATTTTGGTAACCTAAATTAAGAAAGATTCTCTCTCCAATATGCCTAGGAGTGATTCAATAATTCCTTCCTTAGAAATGACGCTTGACCACGTGGTGGAGCTGGTGGCGACGGCCGACACAGGTGCGGCGCGGCGCTGCCTTGAGGCCAACCTGCGCCAGACGGGGGCACTCAGTCTTGGTGGACGGGGTGGACGAGGTGGCGCCCCGATACAAACAACTGACGCTGCAACTGTTGGCACTACTGGATCGCACGCCCGTGAGACGTTTATGGGTGTCCACCCGCCCAGAGGTACTCGCTATTAAATTCTGATCTTGTGATATAACAAGCTGATTACCTGGTGTAATCCTTTATGTTTCCTACATAAATCTTCTTTAACTCAGAAAAAATACAATCAATCCATATTGTAAAGTCAAACTAGTTTTACTCATTAGTTTGTAAGAACATAAGTGTAACTTCTTAATTTTACAAATTCATCCATACTAATTTACAAATGTGTAACGCGAAAATTTGTCTTTGTCTGCTACTTGATCACGACAAAATCACTGGGCCAATTGAATCGGTGAGTGCAGAAACCACTTCAGTCAAAAAAAATCCGAAAACTCGTTTTCAATGAAAATGAGCGTAGAAAGGCAAGATGCGTGTTGGGTGCAAAAACTACGTTAGTCTGTTGAGTAGTTCCGTAAATACAGGCCGTTTGTTTCGAGTGTTGAGTGCAGAAATAACATGAGTCAGTGACTGACGTTGTTTCTGCACCCACCGCTAGATGGCGTGACCAGTCTTGTCAGGTCCCTTGCCGAGCATGCGCCGTGTGATTAACACCTTAAGGTGAGGGTTGTTGTTGTTGTATCGAAGTCAGTTCAGTCAAGTGTTTCAACGTGTTCTAAGTTAGTTTTCAACGTCTACTGTCAGTCTTTAGCAATATGTCAGTGAGTCTCACAAGCAGTGAGAGTGATAATGAAACAGCTCCCAAGAAGAGGAGGAGGAATGAAGAGAAGTTTCGAAGANAAAAACCCAGTAGCCAGAGAATGCCGAGGGAGGAGTGTGCCAAAAGAAGCAAAATTCAAGTTTGCTCCCACCCGATATAAAGAGTTCCGCTATAACTCTGAAGAAAAGGGGGTAATCACAGCATACATTTTCATTGAAGGATTACAAAAGCACAGCTATCAGCTGCTGAGACCTGCTTTCCGTAACGTCGATATTGATTTTCCTTCAAGTATTGCAGCCTACCCATCAGGGAAAGTTCCAATCAACATAAAGAAAATGGAAGACATCAAGAAAATGATTGTTCATATTCCTGAAAACTTCAAAGTTTTTTATGATGAACTATTTACCTGGCCAACCAATGAACATGACAATGATACTATCGTCGAGAATGATCTATTTTAAGAGCGTTTCAGTTTGTTATATTCCTGTCTTATGACTTTGCAATACTGTAACTTCATTTCTCATGTAATATGGAAAAATATACATTTGTAAATTTTTTGTGAAATTAATTAAAATTAATATTATTAACTAAAATCGTAACAAAATTAATAACAAATACAAACTTTTAACGAATGGTTATCTTTTTCCAAGTTTCCTACTGTCTGTAAAAACAGTTGAGTGCAGAAACAGCATTAGTCAAAATCATAGTTTTAATTCTCCTGAGCCTAATTTATGTGGAAATTAGGTAATTTTTTTATAACAGCAACATAAAAGCATGTTATGACAAAGGAAAAAAAAGTTCTCAAATATTTTAAAATTTGGAGGAGTTATTACGTTTTTTCTCCCTCCTGAAAAATTTGACATTTGTGACTGACGTTGTTTCTGCACCCACCGATTCAATTGTGATGAAATTTTTGTAAGGAAATATTTGAAATGTCCAGTTTGAACATAGGCTAACTTTAACTTTTAAAATATATGGGAAGAAAAATACAAAAGCTTTTTGAAAATAAATGTCGATAAAAATCGGGGAAAAGGATGATGACACGATTGGTTTTCATGGATCTGAAAGTTCTCTTAAAAGACTTAGGAAGAATTTAGGTTTTAAACGTGAGAAAGGTGATGGTTATGCACATCTCAGTGAAACTGATGTTATTTCCAAGAGAGAGACTTTCATGAGAGAGTACTTAAAAAAAAAGGAGAGTGCTGCTCCTAAATTAGTTATATTTTTGGAAGAGACATGGATTTTAGATAAAATAAAATTATTACATTATCAAACTAAACTTAATTTATCAATACTGTTATATCACATTTTTTAGTCTTGAAATAATGTATTATTTAATTATGAAAAATGAAGTACACATTGATTAAATTTATACAATGGTTTAATTATTTTATTTCATATGATCATTTTACTTTTTAGATTTCTTGCAACACGAGCATTTCACCTGGCAGTGGGGGACCTATTAGCATATATGAATCTCGTGTAAACCGTCTTGTTAAAAAAGTTCCAGAGGCACTTTGCCATATCAAAAAGATTTCTCGACTTCCCTCAGAGGTGGGAACATCCATGCATAAAAAAAACACTTGCTGAATTCTCAAGGTACTTTCAAGGTTCTCTTTTCCTTAACCTGAGATTGCTTTAATATTTCAATTAATGCAAATATGAGAATGTAAGTTTAGTCTCAAGTGTAATGTAATTTGCATAGTCAGAATGAAAAAAAAGTAATACAGGAGATACACCTTATTCGTTTCAGAGAGAATTTCACTAGTGTTTTCGGTGCAATTGATTGCACACACATTAGAATTGCATGCCCGTGAAGAGGTGAATCTGAACACATCTACAAGAGAAAGGAATATTATTCTATAAACTGTCAGAGATTTGTTTTTCTTTATACAATAAACCCTCCCCTTTACGAACTCCCACTAAATGAAAACTGCGATTAATGAACTGATGTCATTGGTGCCACAAACTCCTATTATATAGCATTAGGAAACACCTCTTTTCAACAATCTCCCACTATGAAAACTCCTGATATGCAAAATGAAATGTTGTTCCCGACCTATAAAATTTATCTTGTTTACGAAATGTCCCAGGAAAAGTCTCTATGTATTTGCTTTCGTGCACGCAGTTGTATCTTTAAATTACAGAGGTCCAATCAGAGAGGTCATATGAAAGAGCCAATAAGGAGCGTACTGTGTGAGTGAAACATCCAACTGTTCCCTCCACGTGGTATTTTAATGATGTGTGTCTCTGATTTGCATCGAGCGAACTGTGTTAATGTGTGTAATTCATTAGCTACTGCTTAAGAGTCTACTCCGTTCAGCATGTGATTATTTGGTCAAGAGAGTTTCTCTACATAGCGCGTGCTGAAATTCACGGTAAGTATATTCATCGATAAACTTGATAAAACTTTGTATATATATATAGTCAGTACTCATATGTATGTATGTATTTTTTTTTGGTAGGGGAAAATCTTCAAAAGACGCTGTGGAGTACAGATTCCACAGTGTGTGGGATTTTTACCCACTAAAAACCACCTCCCATTTCTCTTCACCCCACGGAACCGCCGTTAAGCATTACTTCGCGAGGAGCACATTGGCTAGATTTTATTCTATGCCACGTCGAATCCTTTCCTCACATCGGAGCTTCTTCAAAACACTGGACGCGTAGTTGGCCACTGCATACCAGTTCTCCTTAGAGAGAAGCATCAAATGTACTATGCCTCTGGTCTTATTTCTCGTCGTAGAATTCTCCGTATTTCTTGCCTTTCATTATCAAAACGAGGGCAGAAGAAAAACACATGCTCTGCGTCCTCACCGACTGGTGTGCAAGAAGGGCATGATGCATCCTCGTCTAGCTTAAAGCGCTCCTGGTATGATCGGAAGCAGCCGTGGCCTGTTAACAGCTGTGTGACGTAGAAATCTACTTCCCCATGTTGTCTCTTGGTCCACATTCGTATGTTTGGTATCATATGGTGGGTCCATCTTCCTGAGGTCGACGCATCCCATCGGCGCTGCCATCTTTCCGTTTTCTCCAGTATCTCCTCCTCGTTAACTATCTTTAGGTTAGCATCAGGAGTTGCTTGCGCTCGTCAGTAGATCCTGGCACGTTCCTCTGCCACCAGGTCGATCGGTGGCAGACCGGCCACTACACATACAGCATCACATGAGACCGTGCGAAAAGCGCAGGCCACTCGAAGAGCACCTCGTCTATGCACAGTGGTTATGTGCCGGCAATAGGTCTTGATCGCCGTGGCTTGAGACCAAATCGGGGCCGCATTCAGCAGGGTAGACGTGATGACGGTCATCAAGAGCTTCCTTCTTCCTTGTCTAGGGCTCTCGTGTTTGGCATTATTCGCGACAATGCGGTTGTCACTCTTGACGCTTAATCACTAACCAAGCGAAGGTGGTAATCAAAACACAGCCTAGCATCTATCTGGACTCCTAAGTATCTGAGAGATGTTTGGGATGCAATCGTAGTTACCAACTTCCAGGTTGATGGTTTCCCTCTTTTTTCGGCTTGTAATGAGGATAGCTTCAGTTTTACTCTCCGCTAACTGTAGTCCCACGGAGGAAAGCCAAGCGTCGTTTGAGGTCTGAATCACCTCTGACAGATGTTTGCCAGTGACAACAATGGCGACGTCATCCGCATATCCCACACTCATCGCTCCGTCTGGTAATGGAAGTCTCAGCACTGCATCGTACATTATGTTCCAGAGGGTTGGTCCTAGAACTGATTCTTGTGGAACACCTCCCGTGATTTTATACATCTTGAGGCCCTCTTCCTTAGTATACACTAAACGTCGCTCATCAAAATAATTTGTTCGGCCATGACGTCTGTTTGAGTGCTCACCACTCTACTCTCAGAAGTAATAACTGAGGTACTTCCCTGCTCCACCGCGCCAATGCCAGATTTAATGACGCGCACAAGTTCTTTAATTTCCTTGTGTACGTTGTTGCGAGGTGTAACATACTCCACCAGCTCATCTATCCTTTTTCGTAGAGACACCAACGCTCTCTTGGACACACTAATTTCGTCCTCCGTACTTCCTTCCTTCCCACTTGATTTAATAGGTTTAATGTATTCATCCATAGTGTTCCCACGAGAAGCTAGGGAATAGATGTACGCCTGAACAGAGCCCCGCATGTCCAGGCAAGGTTTATTACTCTGGGCAGTCACCAGGTATCCCAGAGGCTCCGTTTGCGATGCAGAAAACCCCCTACATCATTCAGGCCTCGGCACGGGTCGCATTACACCTTACCTTGGGGTTGTAGAGAAAAGAGACAGGAATTAGTAAAGACATGCCCTAGCCCTCGAAACCTAATAGCGTCGGGGTCGAAGAGAACAAGAGTTGACCAAGGGAGGCGCAGTAGAAGATTAAAAGAAGAGAGAATCAAGCACAAGTAAGTGGAAGTATGTATGTATGTATGTCTGTCTGTCGAAAATAATTTGCGATTATCTTCGTGATATACCCAGGGACGTCCAATGCATGCAGTGCTTGGAGGATGCAACTCCACCTGGCAGAGTTGAATGCATTTTTTACATCCAAGGTGACCAAAACGCAATATTTCTTACTTCCTCCTTTCCACCGTCTGCCTCTGATGGCATTTTGGGCGGTGGTAACTATGGTGTCTATCGCATCTACAGTGGATCTTGCCCTCCTGAATCCATACTGCCTATCTGACAGACCTTGGCAGTCCTCTACAAATGTAACTAACCTGTTACAGATGATGCGCTCCAGCACCTTACCCGCCGTGTCCAAGAGACAGATCGGTCTACAGGAGAAAGGATCTTCGGGTGGCTTTTTCCCTTTCGGGATAAGAGCCAAATGCTGCCGTTTCCAGCACCGTGGAAAAATCCCCTGACAGAGACATGAGTTGTAGGTGTCGGCGAATATATCCGGTCGGGTCTTGATGGCAGTTTTCAGGGCAACATTGGGTATTCGGTCAGGACCAGGCGCCCTCATGTCCCCGATTCTAGAACTAGCCATCACCAGCTCTTCTATGTATGTATGTATGAGCTGTGTAAATTTAGTAATAAGACTGATTTTCTAGTGTTCGATCTGGCAACACTGGAGACGCGACACGTAGAGGGTAGGAAGGTAAACATCTGATACGCGTCCAAAACAAGTTTGAACAGGCTGAGTTGTTGAGCTGTCTGTATGGTTTTGTCAGTGCGAGAATGGTTTTGTCAGTGCATTCTAAAAATGAGTGTCATCAATTTCAAACAACGTTGTGCTACCAGGTTCTGCTTCCGACTTCGATACAGTGCAACGGAAACATTTGATAAACTGCGACAGGTCTATGGAGACAGTGTTTTGTCGAGAACCCAGGTTTTTAGGTGGTTTAAGGCATTTTCAAAAGGAAGAGATTCAATTGAAGATGAGCCGCGCAGCATATGGCCTTCATCTTAAAGAACCAATGAAAATGTTTGCAGAATCCGCGATCTCGTGCGTTCAGATCTCGTCGTTTGAGAGTTCGAATGATCGGTGAAGAGTTGAATTTGACTCTCACAACCGTTCATCAAATATTGACCAATGAATTGAGGATGAGAAAAATATGTGCAAAAATGGTTACGAAAAATCTTTCACGTGAGCAAAAAGACATCAGAAAGGAATGGTGCCTTGACTTTTTGGGAGCAATTGAAAACGATCCCCATTTTCTGGAGCGTGTTATTACAGGTGACGAGTCTTGGTTGTTTGAATATGACCCGGAAACAAGAACCAGAGCATGGAGTGGCACACATTAACCTCTCCCAGGCCAAAATAAGGAAGAATAAGCAAGTGAAAAATCAAATGCATGCTGATTTGCTTTTTTGATAGACAAGGAATCATTCACAAAACGTTTGTGCCTCAAGGTCAAATGATTAATCAACATTTTTACCTAAAAGTTCTCGATAGACTTCGAAAAAGGATCATACGTGTGAGATCAACCATAAAAATAAAACATGTGAGTGTTGCATCACGACAATGCTCCTTGTCACACCGCAAGTTTTTGGTAAGTAAAGATATACCTGCGGCTCCTCAGTCTCCTTATTCACCCAACTTGAGTCCATGTTCACGACGGCTGGGTCGTTCCATAGAATCCCGCGTTGCTACTCAAGTATGAAGCACAAGTAAATCAAACTCCAGATGGTCATTTTGTTACGGCTCGTCAGCGATAACAAAAGGTCTGTCGGCTCACATGGGTGTCCCCTAATCGCGGTGAGCTGTTCTACCTCAGAATTATCCTCATGTCCTTCTTTGCATTACAGGAGTTCGTGTCTCTTCTCTCGCTTCATTTTAAGAACGCTCTGAGGGAAGATTACTTAGAACGGAATCCTCGTGATTCAGATCGCGCTTTTAAATTAACCCTTCTCGGGATCGATCGGAGTCTTAGGTGTCAGGGTTCCAGCTTAAGAGTTTATGGGCTCTCAGACGTTCATGATGATTCTACGGAGCTCGGTAGAGAGTTGCTGACCTACGGAGAAAATATGCAAACATCCATTAAAGCGTGGGAAACAAGACTTTCTCTGGACCAAAACCATTTTTTTAATCAGTACGAGCAGTCATAGATAGCAATAGTGATCAGTTGTCATCTAGAGTATTTTTTCTCGAAGGTCATGGAGGATATTGTAAAACTGAAATAATACGCGTTCTACTCGCTTATGTGCAGTCATGAAAAGTAGCTATCGCTGTTGTTACATCAGGCATTGCTGCTAGAAATATGCCCGGTGAAACGGCACATAGCATTTTTTCTCTACCTCTCGATCTAGGGCAGGGAACGGGAGTTTGGAACATTACAAACGGTTCTCAGCGCGCAGAACTCATTCGCGCTGCGCAGTTGATTGTTTTCGATGAGGCCCCCATGACTCACCGCTACATTTTCGAAATACTTGATAGGTACTCGAGAGATCTCATGAATATTGATGCGCCTTTCGAAGGTAAGATCATCTGCTCCGGACACTTCCGTCAATTGCACCTATCGTTCAAAAAGCGCGCCATACACGGACATCGTTAGTGTTTCCCTCCGAACGTATCCTCTTTGGTGATTCTTTCAGGTTTTTTCTCTTACGACACCACACCAAACAGGTGGTTATGCTTCCTATTCCGAATACTTGCTTCAAGTTGGAAACGGAACAATGAAAACGAGAATAGTCACTCAGAGTCTCGTAAAACATACCTTGATACCGATGCCAGGAGTCAGGTATGTTACAACTCTAGAGAATCTCATAACAGACGTGTTTCCACTTAACATTCTCAGAAACCCAGATGAGTGTGCGAAACGAGCCATCCTCGCTACTCACATTGTCAATGTACAAGAGATCAACAATAAGATCTTTAACTCCCTAGAAGGGAGTCTTCACGAGATTCGCAGTGCAGATAGCACGGATAGGCAATAAGACAACGACGGACAAGATGTTGACGTACAGCTCTTGAACCAGGTCTTAGCCAGGGTGTATCTGACCACATATTGCGACTTAAGGTAGGGTGTTTATGCCTCATTAAGAGATATTTGAACATTGCGGATGGTCTCGTAAATGGGACAAAGGTGACAGTCACTGCCATTAGCCCTCGACTCATCACGGTCAGAATGCCTGGTAGTACAGATAGATACGGTATTCCGAGGATTAAATTTAGATTCTCGTTTGTAGAAGGCTCACCTTTACAAGTTTGTCGTCGTCAGTTTCCTTACTCAATCTCAGGCCACAAAAGTCAAGGTCAGACAATAGACTACGTCGGAATTGATTTAAGATCCGACTGCTTCACTCATGGTCAACTGTACGTTCCTCTCAGTAGAGTAAGACGACCATGTGATGTTCTAGTCCTTGTGCCAGAGTTCAAAGTGCTTGAAGAAGTAGCTTACGCCAAGAACATTGTGTACAAGGAATTACTTCTTCAAGAAGGGTGTGAATGACTGTGTAACGAACAGTGATTATCAACCCATTCAAAACAAAGAAGAGGCGTAGTGTACATATAGTGTAGAAGTTTGTTAATAAGAAATAGTCAAACTAGTATGTAGGTCAGTAGAAATTATCTGATAGAATCAATTAGTATGTTATTCATATTATTTTTATTTAAACTTTTTCTATGTTTTTTTAAAGAAATGGCTTCATTTTCTTTGTGTAGTTTTACTTGTCTTTATTTAACATAATCTGTACTACTTAGAATATTTTTTTATTGTCCAACATTATTCCTTGTTGTAAATACCTTAAACATATTATGCTAAAACATTTTACTCATTAAGTGTATTGTTAATCATATTTTCTATGTTGTGGACATGGATTAGGTCTCTAGGGGATACCATGTAAAAAACGCGCCATGAACATTACCTCGTTGGTGGTGAGGAAATATGTGCGTAGCGTGTCCACAGTTTTGATAAAAACACTAATAATCATTAAAATTAAAGCTACTGCATGATATATAATTCTTAATTATACATGTACGTGTACTATTCAACGATGTTACGAAATTAACAAGAAACTAGCGAAGTATTAGTTGTGTGAAATGTGGGAACTCTTTGCTTTTCTCATTTTAAATTAGCATGGGCGCATCCCGTTATATGGGTTTCTGGTATGAGCAAAACGAGTAATTTTAAATAAAGCCGTATATGTAAGTGATTTACTCACTGACATATCAGAATTAAAAAAACTAGTCGTAGAAGCCTGATATTTGGTTTTTCTCGCAGCTAGATAATAGCAATTAATGTTAAAATTTCAAAAATTAGATTTTCTAAGTACATTTTTCGGTGATTTAATATTACGTATATCAATGAGTATTAGCCTGTGGATGTGCCATGAACTTGTCAAAGCCACCTTGAATGTTTACAAAAGCACACGGCGAACGTGAGAAGAATCGTATTGGAATTTATCCAAAGATAGTGCATGTTATTAAAGTTTTATAGACGCGTTAAAGTATTCTGTATCATATGTATTTAATTAATGTGTCTTTGTGCAAAAATAAAATGACAAAAATTGGATCTTTGAGAACATATTTGAAACGGCATCTGAAGAATTACAATGACAAGTTGCCAAATGTAATCGTAGTAAAGTTTTATTCGTCGAAATAACATTTATCATTTAATGTCATGTGTTTTTGAATACGTGAGATACTTACAAATGTTTTACTTACCTAAATATGTTTGATATAACTCGCTTGGAATTATTTTGTAGTACTGAGATTAAAATTCGTTTTACGACCTTAAAAAGTGCAAAAACTAAGATTATAGTAAATTATAGTGTTTTTCTTTTACCAATAAGTTCTAGTCAAGCCAATTCATGTATGCAGCAGGCCGTGACATTTTGCGTCGATTCATTGCAAAAGATTGTATACTTTCGTTAAGAATTACAAAATAAATTTTACCTCGTAAAAGAATATTACGTTATTTTTATATTTCATTTATACTTCGGCATCTGAAGAATAACAATGACAAGTTGCCAAACGTAATTAACGTAACTGATCGAAGAACTAGAAGTTCATTCTATTACACGCTGCCTTCAGAGTGACATTCTACGGCACGCTCTCCTCAGTGACATTACGCTCCGCGTTCTCGTACGGGTATCAGCATGCACGTACATGCTAGCGTTTTATTCAGTGCTAAGTGCTACTAGAAGTTTCCGAGCAATCAATATCGCTCACCACTAGTTCGATTCGGTGTTAAAGCTCTGTACTCGTCGAACTCTTAATCGAGCCAATCGCTCACGTATTAAATTCAGTGATTTCCTCATATTGGATGAACTTTGAATATTTCTACGAGTGAGTAATCTACGCTAATCTATGTTTTATCAGGAACTGATTTAACTGTTCAATTTATACTACAAGACCTATGACTATGTACTATTTCATGTAATTCATTATGTATGTTTCTCATCTTGGTTAGCACACATTAAATGACCTGTGCTTTTAAATGGAATTCATGTTTGCATAATTTCTTATAGTAGATAGAATTTTCCCTTCTCGTGTCTTTCATATTTTGTGGGGATTCATTCCAGAACACGCTTAGTACATTTAAGTGTTAATATCAATCTAGCACTTATAAAAATTAATAGCTCCCCCACAATAGTGAAGTTTTATTCGTCAAAATAACATTTATTCATTAATGTCGTATCCGTTTTTGTGAATGATTAGCTCAGATTCGTATTTGTATTTTATTTACATTGCAAAGATGCTTATTATTTACGATGCCAAAGTGTTTTTGAATATGTGAGATACTTACGAATATTTCATTTTCCTAGACATGTTTGATATAACTCTCTTTGAATAATTTTGTAGTATTGAGATTAAAATTCGCTTCACGATCTTAAAAAGTGCAAAAACGAAGATCATAGTAAATCATAGTGTTTTTATTTTATCAATAAGTTCAGGTCTAGCCAATTCATGTATGAAGCAGGCTGTGAAAATTTGTATCGATTCAATGTAAAAGTTTGTTTACGTTCTTAAAGAATAACGTTTAACGCATGAAACAATAATTTATACTATGTAAAAGAATGTTAGGTTAATTTTATATTTCAAAACAATGCTTTATCATCCACTTTAAACGTATTTATTAATTTTTCTATTAAATTCCACTTTTTCTGAATCTCTTACAATACGTCCAACAATGAACCGTATTTGCATTTTTATATTCATTGCAAAGACTCAACAGAATAGTGAGTAAATTTTGCTTCCTTTATGTAATTATATATGTGAACATTTGAAACGGGATGTGAAGAATAACAATGATAAGTTGGAAAAGTAATCGCAGTGAAGTTGTATTCGTTAAAATAACTTTCATTCATTAATGCGTCGTAGAGTTTTTGTGAATGTTTAGTTCAGGTAGGTATTTGTATTTTATTTACATTGCAAAACGTTTATTATTTATATTGCCAAACTGACATGTTTGATATTACTCACTTGGAATTTTTATTGTACTGGGTGCGGCAGCGAATCGGGCGATTATGGAGGGGGTAGTGTGGGCTGGTAATGGAAAGGTGGGGGTAACCGAGGTCACGGACACGTTCCTCGGTTCAAAGCATTTCAGTAACAATGGACGGTTGGACTAACCCACAACGTGCGTTCGCCGTAAAGGCTTATTACGAAACCCGTAGTTATGCAGCTGCCCAGCGCATAAATATAAATTTAAAGATGATATCGCTCTCATAGCCCACAGTATACAGGAAACCAAGCAACAAATCAAATCATTGCAAGAAATAGCTCAGAAAATTGGCCTAAAAATATCCTTTGAGAAAACAAAAATTATGATAGCCGACCCACCACTCGCAAACGAAACAAAAGTAGAGGATCAAGAGATAAAAATTGTGGACAGATTTAAATATCTAGGAGAAATCTGAGAAAGCTAACGGTAGGTGTCCCACAGGGAACCATTTTGGGACCCTTGTTATTTCTTGTTTATATCAACGATATGCTAGAGTTACCGTACCAGATCGTATCATATGCTGATGATACAGTGATCCTATTCTCAGCAGACAGTTGGGTAGAGATGGAGCAGCAAATCAATAGTGCATTGAGCGTGATTTATTGTTGGACTTATTCTAATAATTTATCTTTGAATTTTAAAAAATCTGTTTATATAGTCTTTGGAAATTTTTTGGCCAAAAACAACACCAAAATTATGCCTCAGCCACCATATTCAACGGATTTCGCCCCATGCGACTTTTTCCTGTTCCCAAAACTCAAGAGACCTATGAAAGGACGGAGATTTGCAACGATTGAGGAGATAAAGACTGCATCGCTGGAAGAGCTCAAGGCTATACCAAAAAGTGCTTATGAGAAATGCTTTGAAGATTGGAAAAAGCGTTGGCACAAGTGTATTGTATCTGAGGGGGATTACTTTGAAGGGGACAACATGAATATTGATGAATAAATAAATATTTTTTCATAAAAATATAAAGTCACCTTACTTTTCGAACACACCTCGTATAACAGAAAATGCCTCTCAATAGCAACAAAATTAAGACACTACAACACAGTCACACAAACAGAAATAACGTGTGCTAGTGAAACCATTTTCAAAACAACTAACACCGTAGCAATAGACAAATTACTAAAAATTGAAATAATAATAATTAGAACTAGCATAATCAAAAAGTACCAAAAAGATGGACACTGGAGGCTAGCTTCCAATGAAACAGTTTGCAGGGAAATAAAACCTGTAACAAGTACAATGAAGAAAAAACGAATCTCATTTTTTGGTCATCTTATCAGAACACCGGAAAACAGAATAAGCAAGAAAATCATAGAAAAGCTATGGAACAGTAAGACTAATATGATGGATTGCAGAAATTAAGGAAGATATGAATGAGATACAAATTACAATAGAAGATTTCAAGAACAAGTCAGGTGCAATCATGAAACTCAAGGACAAGCAAACCAGACTACAAACCAAGATCAACAAACAGAGAATAGGGAGAGTGATTTCAGATGAAGAAAGAAAATTAATATCTGATCGAATGAAGAAGTACTGGGCAAACAGAAAACAGAAGAACTGCAGAAGAAAGTGAATATAACTGAAGTGGTCCAAAGTTGGCCATAAAATAATAATAAATAAATTTAAAAAATTGAAAACCTATCGTGAAATTTTTTTAAAAAGATAATATACAAAAAGTGAAAAGAATTCTGCTAATGAATCATTATCCATTAAATTTAATAAACAAAACCATAACATACTTTTATGGGAAGAAAGTAAATAATGAACTAAATAAAAATAAAATAGAAAATGATGATCAAGTGAATAATAAAAGAATTATTGTGTTACCATATCAAATCATCTTGGCAATGGCATCACACGTGGATGATCGTAGTTATGCGTATGTGACAAACTTGTCTGATTTAGGCTATAATAAGTGTATGGGATGTAACAAGGAGAGGAAGGAGCGTAAAGAAGCAGTAGCTGGTCTACAGAACTTGATAACAAGTGTTAAACAATGAACTTAAGCTGATCAAGTTGGAAAATACGAATCTCCGTGGGACGGTGCATGAAATGGCGGTCGATAGGAAAGATGTGAAGTTAAATACGCACAGTGAACACGTGAGTTGGTTTGAAGTGAAAAACAATAAGAGTGAAGCGAATAAGCACGTAGTGAGGGAGTCATTCATACCGCCTCTGAGGATTTTTTTGTTATTCTAGAGGATGAACTAACTGAAGACAAACATGTTGAACAAAATATGCATGTAAAACAACCAAAAAAAGTAAGGGTATCAACAACTAAGTCCATAAACAAAATGAAAAAAAGGGGCGTTCGTAAAGCCTAAATAAAAAATTATGCTATATGTGGATAGCATAGGAAAAGGTTTAACGACCAAACTAAGTAATGAGTATACGGATGGTGTTTTCATGGGATTTGTGAAGCCTGGTGCGAGTTTCAAGGAGGTGACTTCTACTATAAAGGAGAAAACGATAAAACTTTCAAAGAGAGAGACAGAAGTATTGATGGCAGGTGAAAGTGATATTGCCAGGAATAATACCAGTGTAGCAGTCGGTGGTCTTAAGGGAAACACTAGCAGCACTTATGCACACTAATGTGATTGTCATCAACATTCCCCAGAGACATGAATTGGNGCTTTTGTACATAGCACTGCTAATTATGGGATATTGGCCTGGGGTGGTGCCTATACAAATACTATTACTCCTTTGGTTAATTCTATTGGTAAATTTCACAGAAAACTTGGTGGTGACTCTTTTAATCCGTTAGACCTTAGAAATAATTTCATTCTGAATTCGGTTGTTCACCACTATCAATTCTTGAAACATGAATTTGTTTCCTCTTCATCTGCTACTAGGTATAAATGTACTTTGCCTGGGGTCAACAAGGAAGTATTTAAAAAAAGTAGTATTTACGTTGCAATGAAGACTTTTGGTAGTCTTAAAAATAATACCTTAAAAACCCTTAATGGAAATAAGGCTAAATTGAGGAAATTACTGAGGGAAGCAATTACCTGATAATAATTTAAAAATAGCTTTTGTTTTCTGTTGTTAAGTTTTTGGACATCTCACCCCTATGGCTTATTTTGTTTTATTTATCTTATGCTATATTATCGTAAACATATATCTTTCAATTTATATTGAGAAATCTGTATATAAATTGCTTAATGTTCTAGATTCGTAGATTATAGTATGTTTAGCTGAGTCTGGAACTCAGAAAAATAATGTGTTAATTTTTGATTTTATTTATCCCTCCCACGCACAGATGGCTATGATCATCTCTGTGGGAGGCAATGCACTTTGTAGCTGCAATTGTATTGCTTTTTGGGAAATAAATACATACATACATACATTTCAAAAATGTGAAATCTATCCATTTAAGCAAGTTTAATAGAAACATTAGTACAAAACAGGGCCATCATCTGAACAAGATTGGTAAAAGAGTTCTGGTTAATGCTATAGATAGGATGGTAAAAGTAAATTATCTGTGCTCAGGTGAACTTATTGAACCTATTGCAATGGGTAATGTAAGACAATTTTTTAGGTTAGTGGGGAAAGATGGGTATATGAAATGTATGACTCCTTGTGATGAGCAAGCTGCGATTAACAGTGGCAATGTCAAGACAAAAAAGGAAATATTGTCTAGACTAAGATCAGAGCCAGTTGAGAATAAGAATGATAACAATTTGCGAACTGAAGGAGTCCTATCATCCGACTCTGATCTTGCAGAATCAAGAGAGATTAGATTTTCTAGCTCGTCAGATTTAAACAAGAGCTTAACCCTCAATGCCGTATCTGTACTGCTAGTGAACATAAAGAGTCTTGGTAAAAATCTTGCTTTATTAGAGTGCCATATTCATAGCTTAAAGGTAGAACCAAAAATAATCATATGCACTGAGTCCTGGGTGTTGAAAGAGGCGTCCCTATTTAACTTAGATGATTAAGTACTATTCCACAATAAAAGTAATCTTAACAGAGCAGATGGGGTAGTCATAAATGTAAGTAAAAATCTTGATGTGGAAAGCTTCCTAGTCAAGGTGGGAATGACATCTTTCCTAACAATTGCAATTGAAATCAATAAAGCACGAGTCCATATAACTGGTGTTTACCGGTGTAGTGATCTCAGCAAAGATCAATTCGCACAAGACCTTAGATTATTTCTAAATAAAATGAAAAGGTGTAAGAACCTCTTTGTAGCCTGTGATTTTAACATTAATTTACATTGTTGTTCTAACGAGAATGAAGTATTCCTTTCTACTTTACTGCAAGAAGGGTATCTACCTGGTTTCCAAGGAATCACACGACCCACAGATAACAAAGGATATTGCATAGTCAATATCTTCTGCAAGACTAAATTGCAATATAACACCTTGGCCCACGAACTCATAATGCCTGATCACTTCCCCTTATTTTTAGAGTTTCCTAAAGTTTTAGTGCTGCCACAGGGTAAAACCATATCATACATTGATTATAAAAAACTAAAATCTTATGTAGACAAGGAACCATGGGAGCTTTTCTGGGGAATTGAAGACCTTGAAATAGCAATGAACAAATTAATTGATAAAATTAGTGCACTGATAAATTTAGCTACTAACACTAAGCAATTTAATTTAGCTACTAACACTAAGCAATTGGGTAATTGTATCATCTAAGATCATGCACGAAAACAAGAAATTCTTAATTAATTCCAAGAATCTCAAGAAATTCTGGGATGACATTAGCCATAAGATTGGCAAGTCTAAGCCCAAGAATGAAAATATTGATGAGGTAACAGTTAATGACATTTTAATACATGACCAATGTGGTATAGCTAATGTTTTTAATGAATTCTTTGCCAATATAGGGATCATCCTTGCCTCTAACATTTCTAATTCTGATGAACTATTCATGCATCAGGAATGTAAGTGCTCAATGTACCGCTCTCCAACCACAGAATCTGAGATTGTGGAAATAGTGAACAAGATGCGAAATAAGGGAGGGGGACCTCATGCAATTAATATGCTAGCCTTGAAGACCATATGTAGTAATATATCATTTGTTTTTTAATATATCTTTAATTTGTGCATGAATAAGGGTGTTTGGCCCTCTGCACTGAAACAAGCAGTGGTAATTCCTGTTTACAAGAAAAAGGGAGATAAAAAAGAGCTCTTAAATTATAGGCCAATTTCACTTTTGTCCAATGTTTCCAAGGTCTTTGAGAGACTGATATACAATAGAATATATAGCTTCATTATTAAAAATAAGTTAATTAATCCTAACCAATTTGGTTTCATGAAGAATCTTGGGGCTACAGATGCACTTGCATATGTAACTCACAAAATATATAGTAGTCTCAATGATAAAAAATATACTGCTGGGACTTTCATTGATCTGCAGAAAGCATTTGATACCGTCGACCACATCATATTGATGAGAAGACTTTATTCATATGGGATACAAGGCCCTATATATGATCTACTTTCTAATTATTTAATTGATGCAGTTCAATGGATAAAAGTGGGTACCTCTACCAGTGAACCTAGACCTGTCACAGTAGGAGTTCCACAAGGATCAATACTTGGTCCACTGTTTTTTATTATATTTATTAATGATTTATTAAAACAAGTTGATGATATCAATGCTTATGCTGATGATATCCTTATCCTATCATCTGAAAGTAACTGGGAAGCCTTGGAAAATGCCATGAATAGAAAAATGAATATAATTGGGAGATGGTTTTTGACGAACAGACAGACAGTGAACAAGGACAAAACTGTGTACATGCTCTTCGGATGTTATTCAGATAGTGAAGTAAATCTGATAATGGGTGAAATGAACATAAAAAGAGTTCACTCTTGTACATACTTGGGGGTGCAAGTAGACTCAAACTTAAGATGGAACTATCATATCGATAATGATAGACTATCATTAAATTTTTTATAAATTGAAACACCTGAATCAAAAAACTATACATGTTCTCTATTATGCCTATGTACATAGTT
>NNCF01127092.1:331617-363831 GCA_002313205.1 Laupala kohalensis | reverse complement strand
GAAACATTTTCTTCGCGATTTTCAGAAGTAGACGTGTAATTTTTAACAATATTCCACATGGCTTTCATCCGGTTGTTCGATTTTAGTTTCGATTTGTTTCATATCGAAGTCTCAAAAACCCGCATGACACACAAAACAGTGCGTTAACATAGAAACAGAGCTGCCAAAAATAAATAACAATGTATGCTCATTAGTAAAACCAGGAAAATTAAGAAATACAGTTGACAATGCCAACTTCTATAATTTAATGCTATATCACACTCTTATTTTTATGGTAATATTTCTGTTCTGAAGTACATTATTTCTTCAGAATTTCCTCCTCTTGTTCATTTGTTTCTGGATACTGGATTTTTTACATAAACCCATTTCGAAAATTCAAATCTCTTTTTTGTATTGTATAATAAGTTTAAATGTGTTACAATGATAGTATTTTATGTTTTAAAAGAGCAATAAAATATTTACATCTATTTGTTCAAATTACATCGATCGTATTCACAGAATATTAAGAGTTCTATCGTATTGGCATTCGGAAACGATATGCAGTTTGTCCTTACGAGAACATACGGTGGAGAATGTACTCGTAATAGAAAATGGAGCGTGAGGATCTTTTCTCCTGCACGTCCCGAGGCAGACGATGAATGGCTTACGTGGAGTGTGAATGATCATAGAGGATGTAGTGGGATGAATGTCGAGGTAAAAAAGAGTACTCAAGAGAACAGGTCTACATTGTCCCCCACAACGAAATCGCTCTTTCAGATAACCCAGTATTGAACCAACGTCACCAAGGTGTTGCCAAAGTAATGGTGAGCAGAGTAATGTAATATTGTTACCAGAGTATTTATTATTTCCAAATTATTAATATTTATAACACTGTTATGCATGCTCTTTAATTCACCCGTGTATCTTAGTTGTGATTATCACAAAAACTAGCTCAAAAATAATTGATGGGAATATATTCGTTATATTGTCAGTAAGATATGGATTAGAGACATCTCAAGGTAAGAGGAGTTGAATCGTGACGTATCCCAGACAATCACGAACGAGCTGAATAGTTTTCTAGATGTACACAGCACCGAAGAGTAAACGTCTTAATCGCAATTCGTTCTCGTAGCGAAGTATTCTGATTCTTTCGTTCAAATAATGTGTCTGAAATCATTTTCTGAAAAACTTCTATTTGAGAGAGACCCTTGCATAAAAATAAGAGCTTTTTTCCATAGCCAGCAATAGGACGGAGTAAACTCTCCAGAAATGTGTTGATGTTCCATAAAGTTATTAGTCCAAAAATGCTTTTAAACTAATGAATTATCGAATGGTAAATGACTAAAATGTTAAACACTATGCCCATTAAATTTCGGGAAGGACATCCCCTCCCCCCTGTCGTCTTGAGACCTGGTATCATATGTTTGTTCTGTGACTTTCTATTTGAATACATCTATTCTTCCAACTTATTAGCCACGTATTATAACAAAAATTACTACTTTTTTTTCTAAAAGGTAACAAATCAAAAAGGTAGGTGTTGCCAATGAATTTACATTATTTCAGCTTCTTTTGTTCATAAATTAATTTCTGCCAACTAATAAATTCCCATTACTGTATTCTACCCTATCTCGTTATTTGGCAGCTTTATCGAACTCTGGTAGTTCGCTAGTTCTAGAGATTTGAACGACATGAGGAATTGAAATTCCTTGCTTCATTCCGGTAACGTCTAGGTAAAGTAAAACGATTTTACCGGAAGCGAATGCTCGATGATTATTATGATTATTATGGGAAGTTTCTTCATCAGATACGCCCATAAGTGATTCGTTAACGGATCGAATCGTCCGTTTATAGCGCGAAAGGAATTAAATCACTGATTACATTTCTTTGCAACAGAGATAGTTTTGCAACAGAAAGAGATAATTCCGGTGAACTTGATTCGCGAGGTGATTCATACTTGATGAAGCTCGAGATGACTGACTTTCCCACCTGCAGGTGGATTATAACCAGTCCCGTATATCAGGTTTCAGAATTCTCCTCTGCAAATCCCTTTTTTTCGTTCAGAACCCTCCTATCGTTTTAAATGGCTTGTTAGAATGCTTTTAGTTCCCCAGAGATTTTCTTGTTTTGCGGGAAATAATACTCGTATATTTTGCGAAAGTCATTCATACATGGAACTGTACTTATTCAGAATACACTTATGTTCCGTTTACTCTGTGATGGTTTTGGTCGGGTACAAATAAATTATTTTTTTGACACCCGTTCGACTCTAAAATTTAATACCATTAACTGAAGAACATATAATACAAATGGCTTTGGATTCATCCCCAAACAAGGGACGGACTCTGCTTTAGTGCTTTCTTTTCATTTGTCTCATAAATTTTATGTTCCTAAGGTTGAATGGCTATTTAAGATATTAATGCTAGTGAGAATAGATTGACTCCTTATCTTACTCACATATCCACGTAGCATATCTGTATCCCATCATCATGCTTGAAAAACTATGAGTTAAGAGATATTCTTTGAAAATAAATATAGCCAGATTCAGAGAACCTAAATAACATGTGAAGTAAACGTTACTAATAAAATCGCGTATTTTTAAACACGGTAGAATATTTATTAGCAATTTCCAAAAATGGTCCCAAAAATGATTTCAAAATAATTATTATATCATTGAAAGAACCTAATAATTTTCTTTTTTTTTGGCTCCCTTCAAGATGTCTGACACTTCTATGCTGCTTCGAAATCTGAGAACGATAAAATGAAATGGAATTAATTTTGAGAGATTATAACTTTATTGGATTTTAAATTTCGGTGCGTACTTTTTTATATGTAGTTTTATTTATATGAAGTGAATTTATATAACATGTTCGTTTTTGATTGTCTCATACTTAATAAACTATCAAAATCATTTTTTTTCTCGGGAAATACCGTACCCAAATCAATAGTTGACCTTATCAAACTAAGACACAAAATCCGTAGTAATTGGCAAACACTCCGACTCCCTCACCTACAAACAAAATATCTAAAAAAGTAAAACATCCTTTATATGATAAAGATATTCTAGATACAATAGCTTAAAAACTTTATAGAAAATAAACCCACAAACTCGCAATATTTTAAAAACCAATTTGTGTTCTTCCGACATCAGTGACATACGAGCATTGCAATTCCCTCAATGATTGTGCTCGGTGTTAGTGGCGCGGTCAATGTTCGATTAGATAAGTATGCAACACTGAAACTGCTTCTTTCGAAGTTCGTAGGTGTTGGAAGGTCCCATATATGATGAACATTTCAGAGTTTAGAAAAATAGTGGTACAAGTGAAAAATGTATAAAGATTGTTTCTATGGGATATAAATTTTCTCAATAATGTAACGAACCTAAGAAAATATTACGAGTGAATCTTTGTCTGGCGCTGTAATATAGCGACTGAAAGTTTGAACTCTCTGGAAACTTATTCGTTGTTAGAAAAATAATGGTAAAAGCGCATAATTCAACAAAAGTACATGCCATTAATGTGTTAGAGTATTTCAAGTTTTAGTAGTTGAAAAACTTTCTTATGAAAATTAAATATGACGCTGTTTAATTGATATTTTGCATCGTAACTTGCCACTGTCAATTTCAAGTTTACATCTCTAGACTGAGAGGCAAAATTAGCGGCTCACTTCTTTCAATTCTACATAACTTTTCTATTTTGAAACGCATGAACCTTTTTATTTATGGTGAAAGTGCTACCATGTGTTTTCTAGGAAATCCCTAATCGCGACGGTGGGGTTCTGCGCCACCTCTTCTTGTGATAATTTGTATTCTCCGCAGTGAAATCGATGTTCCTTTATTCAAAATTACTTCACACTATGAAATAAAAACGCAACATATTTTTTACTTATCTTACAAGATATTGCTTCGACTCTCACATCCACACATCTTTTATGGATATGGCCTTGAAACTATTGAGTTCTAAATGGGCAGAGCCCTGAATACTGTCACGACGTCTGGAAAGAAATACTATGAATTTTTTTTAAAATATGGGATTATGACAAAACAATTAATTTTATGTAAAACTAATAATAAAATAGAACGATAGGAAATGTGATTTCACGTTGTTTATAAGTTAACAAATGATAAATTAGCTATATTTTCTACAGATTATGTACATTACACTTTTATGTAAAGAAAGTATATTTCGATTCATAAAATTATGTATCGTGAAAAGGAATCTGCTCCGATAATTACTTCTATGTTTTATTTCATTTGGCGAATTTCTGACAGCTTTTTATCTCGTATGTTGCATTAAGGATTCCTGACCTGAACAACTAGTTAACTGAATAATTTTTATCGTTATTTTCCAATCGAATTCAGCGGCTGTCGCGGTATTGTCAAACATACAAACACTCAAGAACACGAATGAAAAAAACTCGACAAAAGTTGAATCAGATGAAGAGTTCTTTTGAACATGCTAGTAAAGATATAATAAAGTCTTTTAGTGCCTTAATTGAAAATTTCAAATTATTGGAAACTTATGATTATTTTTTACTGAGCTCATCTCGGATTTAGCTCAGTCACTTAACAAAATTAGACGTGTAAACAGTTAAGTCTTCCAACATATAATTCGACTCTCTCACCCACGGAACACTGGGACCTCAACCACTTCTGCAGGCGGCGATTTTTCACTTTAGCAAAAATGACCGAGCAGACGTGGAAGCAACATTTCCCCTTCGCAATTGTGTCCTGTATTTTTCGGTAAGAAGTATTTTTAAATCACCCAGGCGCCTTAACCGCACAAAAATGAATCTTTTTCTGCTGACTATTTTGGAGTAAAATCCACAAAGAGAGTGAGAGAAATGTTCCTGAGATGGCAGCACTGCTGTTGACATTACGGTCGTCCATATCTTTCTCTCCTGTACCGCATACTGATCGTAGCCTGGACGGTGCGGTGCGGTGCGGTGCGTAGACCCAGCGAGCGAATGCCAGTGTGTGAGCCACGTATTCCCAGGCACCTGAGAGCCTCGTCTCTCACACACCTTCCGCTCCTCCGACGCCACGCACCTTCTTGTTTGAACGCGTGCCTCGCCCTGCCCTACTGACCCACACCAGAACCCTCCACTCTCCTCCTTCGTACAAGGCCCTTCAAGGGACCGTGATAACATCCTGCATCCAAATAAGAAGTTTTCGAAGTTACACTGTACCGACCCACAACCAGAGATGTATTTCGCAGACTCAGACTTCTGTTCAAAAATTTGTTGTTTTAACTTCGATGTTACGAAAAATATTTATATTTTGAGTAATTCAAGTTATTGATGGTCAAATGTGAATTAACAGTATTTAATACAGAAAAAGTACATATTTTAATCACATTTACAAAAGTACAAAAGTTGATCACATTTTCAGCCTCCACATTAAATAAATAAGGATATCTTGCGTTTAGACCCAAATAAAACAATTTCATTGTTACGCCAACGTTTCGATATAATCTTTATCTTCATCAGGGCTACATATTTTTACTTATACTACAAGATATCGCTTCGACTCTCACATCCACATTAATATCTTTTATGGAAATGGTCTTGAAACTATTGAGTTCTAAATGGGCAGAGCCCTGAATACTGTCACAATGTCTGGAAAGAAATACTATGAATATTTTTAAAATATGGGATTATGACAAAAAAATTAATTTTATGTAAAACTAATAATAAAATGGAACGATAGGAAATGTTTGTGTATTATTTTAAAGTTTTTTCCCCCATATTTTAAATGTGTACAATATACTTCTTGGATTTTACCAAATGGATTTCACATTGTTTATAAGTTAACAAATGATAAATTAGTTATTTTCTACAGATTATGTACATTACACTTTTATGTGAAGAAAGAATATTTCGATTTATAAAATTAGGTATCGTGATAAGGAATCTGCTCCGATAATACTTACTTCTATGGTTTATTTCATTTGGCGAATTTCTTACAGCTTTATAAATAAAAGGATATTTTCATCATAAAGGATATTTTCATATAAATTATATAAACAGTGTTTTATAAATGTATATAATTGTTTTTTGTTGTTTTTTGTTGGTTAAGTGTTCTGTAGTTTAGTGTATATGAAAATATCCTTTTGTTGATGATTATGTAGCCCTGATGAAGATATGATTAAAACGAAACGTTGGCGTAACAAAAAATTGTTTTATTTGGGTCTAAACGCAAGATATCCTTATTCAGAAAAAGTATATTAATCACAAAATAAAATGTCAATCAAACTCAATGTGAAACGCAAATCTTTGAGCGCAATATATTTTAAGATTTTGTTAAATTCAGATGATGCAATTAATTCTGAATGCTAATTTGACTGTAAACCAAGTTTTAATGGATATAAGTTGGCCCTAATTTGTATGCTCTGATTTTTATAGCTGTCATTAAATACCTTTTGGTTTCCACAAATTTATAAAATTAACAATTGCGACTCTGCAAATCTAAAGAGTGAAGACTACGAAAGAAACTGAACACGGAGGAGATGAGGTATTACTCGGAGAATTGACTGTTGATCCCCTCTCGAAATTTTTGACCCTCCCGGAAACCCGACTCGAAGACCATGTATGGCTGCGGTGTCATGGCGTATCGGAGGTGTGCGGTCATGACCTGTGCCCCGTTGACCTCCGAGAGAAATAGATACACCAGTGCTTCTTCTCTTCGAATGTCAAAGATGTGTAGAATTCTGAGAGGATTTATATTACTACTTAGAGAGACCTATTTAAATATTTCCATAGGACTCGTTTGTGTTGCTGGAATTTGAGAATGAAACAGTGCTGACAGCGCATCGGTCAAAAACAATGTAGAAATAATGAATATAATTGTTTATGTTAATTTTGTATAATATTGATTCATTTTGTGTGGCGGTTGCTGTTCATTATTCTACTAGTGACAGTGGTCATTACATGTTTATTATTTGGCTCAGGAAGAAGTTTCATCTCGGTGGCATGCATAGAAACTCTTCAAAATCCTGAAATGGAATTATATACGAGAATTGACGTTATAAAATATTTATCTATTTATAATATGTCTTCTGGCGAAGTTCAGACCATGAGACCTGCTCTTACACCTTACCGTTGGACTTGAGAGAAGAAATTGGGAAGGAGAATTGTTGGGTTACCTCGGAACATGTGGAGGGGAACATTGCCGTGGAAAACATTAGTCTGGAGTAGGTGAGGAAAATCTCATCTACATTGTAATTACGTATTTAGAACTATAATTATTAAATAAAACTACCTTATTTCACAGACTGGGTTTAATATCTGTTATAGAAGATACAGGCAAGTGATGATGGCCTACAGTGGGGGTCGAAATTTGTGTTGTTTCTTTAATAGATAAATAATAAATAAATAATTAATAAATTTATTGTCAAAAAACAGTACAAACTGCGTATGACCACGTGGAGGAAAAAAAAACTAATTTACTCTCCGGAAGCAAGCAAGGGACCATCCCATCAATTCCGATCAATGGCCCTAAGGCAGAGGCGGATTCAAAAATTTCAGCAAAAGTTCCTAGATAAGATAAACAGTTAGCTGCGAGTAATAATACATATATTATGTCAATATGTTTGTAATTTAACGCAAATATGTTTGTAAATTTACATAAACAAGTTATTATCGAACTATAGATTATTATAGATATTACGTCCTGTCTGAATGAGGTCGTTTTATTGGATAAATAAATCCTCGCTTAGTTCGACCGAGCAGGATTCCCACACTCTGCCGTTCAGCAGAGCCGTGGAAGCGAAGGTGTAATAATGTACTAATTTTGCGCTCGCTGGTTCCTCCTGCGCCCTTGCTAAGCACCAAGCGAAGTAGTTTTACGACGGCAGTTTTTGCTATTATCTCGCTTGGACGGAAGTCTCTACAAACCTTCTTGACGTGTCTCAAATTCTTCATAATTGAAAATGGTACGTAAAATTAAAATTTTCACTTTTTTACCATTTCGTCGACCAGCTATTTCATAACTAACTTTTATTTTGCGAGTAATTTCCTTCCTCAGTCGATTGGTCATCTCGTTTATGTCCGACTTGTTGTAATGGTATGTTGTGTTTAGTTGAAAAAATTGATTATCAGACAAGAGTCTCATGTTTTTAGATCATTGATTGAAATTTCCTTCGTCGCACGGTATTCACACCTTCTTCAATTCATTTTACGAAGACGGAAAAGCTAATCTCCACAATCGCACTATGTAGACGAATTACTGATTTTTTTTAAAAATCTTTGCATCATAATTTAATCATCTCATGTCATGAAATAAACATTTCTGCGTCTGCTTCGGTTCACCTGTATTGCTGTACTCTAAAGCTCTGGCATAAATACAGTTTGCATCAGTTTCTTCGTTTCATTTCCGTTGCTGTCCTGTGTGTATTTAAAAATAATACTAAAAACTGAACTTGAAATGACCTGGTTGTTGTAATATTAGTGTCTCGATCAACTACTTTTAGCAAGCACAGATAATAAACTTCCCTGCCATTTACGACATTTATTATATAGTGGAACACCTCATATCGGGGCAAATATAGCTCGTATGAAACTGTAACCTGTTCAAGTTTGTTCAAGTTTGAATTAGTCAAAATCTGAAAACAACGACTTTAACCCTTTATATTGCGTAGGAATGAGATGAAGCTGATTCAACCAATGATGATGTCAGGTTTATTTGACTCTAGCGTAGTATCGCATTATACAGAAAGTTAATGTCTGTCCCATTTTGAGTTTCCATTAATTTTACGTACAAAAAATTCAATGTTATGTTGACGGGTTATTTTTGGAATCTTCTTAGGTCATTGCATTTCGATTTTAATAAAAGTACTTCAATTTGTTCGTTAGTTCTAACACTGTTTAAATTATTAGTTCTGTATCACGTATGTGCAGTAGCTATATTTCATTTTATGTATAATTTAAGTGAATCTAGGACACTGTAGAGCTATGAAATAATACACTTTTTCTTATATTCTTTGTGTTTTTCTTCTATATCTTGTTCGGATTTCCGGAGTTCAAAATCGAGAGATTACTCTAATTCGATAGGTAGTCGAGACACAGTTCACAACTGTTCACAACAATTAGATGAGGTCAGTGTCCTTCTGTCAGGAAGGTAAGAGCATAATAATTTGGCTCAATTTCCCTTTTATTTAGTGACTTTAATTTTAACCATTGAAATGAGATTTTCTACAATACTGATATGAGCCATACTTTGTATTTGAATTAACTATTTAGATCGCATTGTACGAAAGAGAAGCAAAACATGAAATAAACACAAATGTAGAATCACGGTCACAATTGTGGGACTAATTATATCTATCCTAATTGCAAATATTGTATTTTCCATATTCAAACATTTTCATTTGTGAATGGAAAAACTCAAAAGTGATTTTGTAATAGTGTGATGCCAAAAATTGGACTGGTATCAAGGAAAAATATTTTTATTGTAGTTCGTGTGTTCGTCCTTCGGACGTTTGCCCTTGAAAGGACCTTGACCTACGCTGTATACCGGAACTATATTACCACCCTCGTCGTTACCAAGAACGCTGACCTTGAGTCTGTTTTCTCAGCTCTCCAGTTTTACCGCCAGCGAGCGGGACGTCCATGATTAATTGAAAGTTCCTGCTTTTGAATGGAACTACCGCGAATGATTACATGCTACGAGAAGAAACATAGTAGAAAGTGATTTACGTCGAGTCGCACTTGGTATACGTCGTGTACTTGGAAGAAAAATACACCAGCGAATCATTGTGAAACCGGTGACTCTTGTTTTAAGCGTCTCTGCTCACGACGTATATAAATGGAACATGAATTATGAACTTCGTTCGCTGGTAGCGTGTAGTGCAAGTATGTCGGTGAAATTCAGGTCTTGTAATGAGTGTGTGTTGAACTACAAAATATACACGTTTGAAAGTAGTATGGAGTCATGTTTGCGACTAGACCGGGACGAATTGAGCTTGGATAGCAAGTCTTCTTCGAAATGAAGTTGTTCTTTATGAAATCAGAGTAAGCCAGTGTTACAGAATATGTGAAAGTGAATGTGTACTGACGAACTGAAAAATGTAGCGTGCTCAATATTTTTATTTGCTTCCTGTTGGAAAGATACCAATATAAATTGCACGATTTCCGTGTTCAATATTCAAAACAGAGTTTCGGACTTTGATCTATTTTTAAAATATTAAATAATATATCAGTTGTATTAATCAAATAAATAAAAATACATTAGTTATTAGCAAGTTCCGCTAAAGTAATTAGATCTGAATTACAAACTATTTTGTGGGGCAGTTTGGTTGGCACTTTTTATTTTTTGAAAGTTGGTGTTCCTAAACCATTTAAACCTATTTCCATGGGAAAGACCCTTCAGAAGGTAGAATATCAAAATGTATCATTTTCATACAAAAAATGAAGGTCATGTCTCAACTAGTTTTTGAGATGTAACGAAAATAAGACACCGTGTCGATAGCACAAATGACAAAAAACTGAAAAAAGTCCGTCTCAGTTTAACTAATAAAAAGCAAAATAACGAAAAAAGTCATAAAAATGTTTTTAGAATACATGACTTAACATGATTACATATATAAGTCGATATTATATCTCAATTTAGTTCGTAAAATGCACTGAAAATTGAGAAAATTTAAGAACTCTCATTACACCCTAATTCATCCTTCTAAATTGGTTATTTCAAAAGTTCCTTTGAATATGAGCTTAAACAATATAAAATTAATATTCTGGCTAATTTTCTCAAATATTTTTTCTTTGCATTAATGTATAACAGAGTGAATGAGTCAGCTAGTTCCTCAGGACAACGCCGTCGGTTGTGTTAATATCGTAACCATAATCACACATTCTACTGCAATTAACGTCCATTCTNATATATATATATATATATATATATATATATATATATATATATATATATATATATATATATATATATATATATATATATATATATATATATTCGTCCATAAAAGATCGGTAGTCTTTATTTATTTATTCATGTCTCTTGAAGATTCACACCGGTTCCCTTATTTGTTCTTATTTTTACAGCAAATTGCATTTTGAAAGGCGATATCATTTAGAGAGTACATCTCGCTGAGACTGGCATTTCGTTGCAATACTTCTATTGTAGTCTTTTCTCTTCAGAGATCATTCACATCTAATTAGCTCAGCGTACTATCTGAAATTATTATCTGTGGAGGATATGTTTAGTCACTATATCTTTCATGAAATCATTTCTTTTTCATAGTTCAAGTGTTTCTTTAATTTGAATGAACATTGCTCTAAAGAAAAATGTTTCCTCAGCTGATCGTACGTTTCTTAAGATATGGTTTTAATGTTGTCCACACACATTTAATTAGAAACCGTAATAACATTTAATTAAAAACGAGCACACAATTTGAAGCTCCATTGTATAATATTCGTAGAAATAATTTTTAAAACCAATTTTAATTGTTAGTTCATTAGAGGGAAGAAGTCTCCGAAGAGAATGATAGGTTTTTATACCGTTTTTTTTTCTTTTAAGGGGTAACTCATTTTGTGCTTCTTTCGTCAATATATTTTCCACTTTTTCAGTTTTGATGGTTTTCCCGATACTTACTTGGAATATGGGTTACCTGTAAAATTAATATTTCTCTTTAACACTTAAGTAATAACTTATTTGTATTCATTATTATACAAAGGATAAACAAAATGAATACTATAATTGTATTCTATAAATGGACATTTACTATGAAATATTAAGAATGAAATAATAATAGTAGAAGTGTAAAGGATTTGCAAATTTCTCATGAATATGCAGCATACATTCCTCACAAGATATTGTACGGTCGGTCTTTATAAAATTTGAATAAAAGAATTTAGTTTAAAGTAACCGTACCTGTTTAATGACTGCATGCTGTGTGATCAAAATAAGAAAAAAAATCTTCTGCCGGTAATTAAAACCGCTCCGTAGACTTGTTCAATATAACGACTTGTCAAACCAAGTTCTTAATAATAATTTTAAAAACAAGAGTAAACTATTAATAGCGGAAGAACTTGTCTTTTCACAGTATTGTTTTAATACTTTCCGTCACTTCAAATATGCTTTACGATGAAATGATTATAATAAATCTACAGGTACATAATTACTGTATATTTGTTACTGAAATTATTTGTGATTGTTGAAGAGTTTCCTCGCTTCCCTCACTTCTCTTAATTCCGGAGTGAATTGAAATTCCGGATTGCAACTTCGCTCCAAATAAATAAACAAATAAATTAGTCAAATTACTGAGAATATTGTTTATTTTATTTGTTTCATAACAAAATATGATGTGTTGTATTGAAGGAAACATGATTTAATTTGAATCTATTACTTACTAGTAAAAGTATAAACAATATTCAGAAACTCGCTTGTCCCGTTTGAAATGCACATAAGTGCCACGGTTTCTTGATTTATGTGTCCCACTGCAGTAAAATAAATAAGTAATTTAAATAAGTATTTTCTCAATTTTGATGTAATGTATTTCACCAACAACAATAATTGGAATTATATATAAATTAGTTTATTGTCCTCAACGTGGTCATACGCAGTTTATTGTCAAAAAAGCAGTTATAAAGTTCATTTATTTACTTATTATTTCATTTAAATTGTCGGTGAGGTTTTTTTAAAATTGGAATCAAAATATATACATAAAATTATACTTATTTATGCAAATTTAAGACATTTTAGTGGTTCAATTCCTCTTGCGCTGGCACTGCCTCAACGTCTTTGGAATTATTCGGGTGCGTTGTATCTGATTAATTCATTCCGCTATTTTATTCACTGATACCAGTAGGTGGGGCATGCTTTTTCTGCGGGGATATCAACAAATAATTTTATTTTATCCACGGATATTTCATTTATCCAACTTCATGCATATGTGTGAAACGGCTGGTAAAAGATCAATTCAAACTCCCGTATATATGTTCAGTTAGTAATAAATATGACTGATTCCATTATTAGCCAACCATGTATGATGAGATAAGAATATCCGATGTATCCCAATGCGTTTCCTTTGTTACACCCATTCGAGTAACGGTGAAAGAAAGGGAATGGTGGATCCGCTTTTGGAGAAAATATAATCGGATTGCGTTCCATAATATACGGTGCTATATAAGGATGTTGTCTGCAATTATTGTGCGTCCTCTGAATGTACAATTACTTTCAGTTTCTTTGTCCCCCTTCGGCGGCTTCTCGAGAAAAGCACGAGGAACGCCTCATTTGCGTATTACCTCTCTGCCAATGTCACATTTCTCTCGCAGATTAGAAAACTTTGGGAGGAGGAATGTTAATATTCTTTATTAAAAATGGAACTGTACGAGTAATATATTCCTGTCGAGTCACGTTTTAATCACTAAAATGAATAAGTAAATTAGTTCTACCTCTCAATTCCGACACTCCAAAGTTTACACCTTACCATACACTTCGTCTGTTACGAAAAATTAGACTTCCTTTATCTTTAGTTTACACTGATCACATCGAAATTGTAAAATAAAAATGTCGTAAAACTAGTTAATAATGATGTTGAACTAAATAGTAATCTTATGATCTTTGCATTCTCGTCGAGTAAACGTTCGGAGATCAAGATTTTGGTTAAAGGTGACCTAACAACATAAGTATCACTGTGATGATATCAGCCATTGGAAATTACCAGAAAAAATTATTGCGGTTTGGTCAATTATTTATAGTTATAAATTATTAAATTGTATTATTTTCTATAAATTATAAAATAATATCATAATTTATTAAATAATATATAATTGGCCAAACCGCAAGATTTTTTCTGTTAACATAGGTATCATTTAAGGAATTGAGCGAATAATGTATAGCGTCTTCATACGTAAACCTTACTTCTTGAGACACTTGAGGTCTGAGGTTACTTACTGCTCCCTGGAAGATGAACAGACTCTTGACACTCGAACGAGAATTCTTCCTCATTCCCACGACCCGGTCTACATGCCGCTAATGACTCACTACCAGGCACTGTTTGATGAAACACTAATTTTCTGCATTTATTAGATCTGCTTCTGGTTTTAATCTCTTCCTCGTTTCGGGATTCTATCGGCAGAGTACTACTCTATAAATCGCGGGAAAGAGTAGGTCGAAGGTACTACCCGAACAGTTGTTTGTATTGTGGGAAGAAATCACCGTTGCTCTCCAAAGTCGGTTGGTGGAAGAAACCGGATAGCATGGGATACAATATATTACCAAAAATATTTACTTTTCATATATTTTTCATTTCTAGTTCTAGTAGCTAAATCGTGTTATAATATTTGAAATGTAGGTAACATTCCTATGAAAACCTTTGATTCCAAACACAGCACAGTAATTAATCATGTTACGTCGAATGAAAATGGGAGACGGGACCGGGGTTCGAACCCGGGACCTTGAGCTCAAGGTCCCAGGTTCGAACCCCGGTCCCGTCTCCCATTTTCATTCGACGTAACATGATTAATCTGTTACCTGGCGGTGAGGTTCACCGCAATCTAAGAGATTTCTATGTTTTTTACAGCACAGTAATATTATTCCTTTGCTACAAATAAATTAAATAAATTTTATCGTTTTTTGTTATAATACTTCGAAATATATTGCGGTTACTGTTTTACTAACCCTCTCCACCGTTTATATATAATATTACAGTGTCATGTTTGGTCTCATTTTAACAGAAATTTCGTCTATATTTCACCCTATTCCCATCCCTAAGGATAGATCTTTCCTTTCAGTCCGTTCTTTAGTTCATACGGAGTCCAATTTGAAATGAAGTATCTCTAAACACTAACGAGGAAAGATAAGTGAGGGTATCCCCAAGGGAGAGATGCAGTGCGGTCTGTTTCAATGCAGAGAGCGACAAATAATTTTATTCGACTTCCGGTAGATAAATTTACCATAAACTCAAAAAATTTACTTTTTCATAACTATCAGTTTATAGTTTGTTCTGTACTGCTGCTTCTATTTATGAACTGATATTATATTTAACAATTTTCATGAAGTGATTCGAAACGGCACGGAAGTGACAAAAAACAACAACTCTCGGTTGGTAGCAGGTGAGTTGAGCTACTCTTACTATAATTTAAACCCACGTACATTTCGTGCGTAGAAAACGTTTGTGGCGGCTCAAAGTTATGAGAAATACCATGCGTCTGCTCTCCACGGTCGCCTGTATAGCAGCATAAAAAGCAGATCCGTAGTAACCAGTACGATTTCTATCCAGCATCTTTTAAGGAAGACTTAATCGACGTGATCGAGAGTTCAGACTGAATAAGGAAAGCTATTCCTAAGATCTATGTTCGCTCTCATCTTTCTTCTATTCCATTTTCCTGTTCTATTCAACAGTTCTAGCTGTCAGTAACCCCAAGGATGGAATAAGATTCACAAGTTGTTTGATTCCTGAACTCAATATCTCTATTGGAGTATTTCGTATGAATTTTAATTCGAGAAGGACGTTCTATACAACGCTAAAGTATGAAATAGCCACAAGAATAAGATAAATTATTGGATTTAATTTTTACATAGTTCAACTAGTTTACACCTGGCAGTTCCTGGCATCACTACCAACTATTCTGTTACATGTCATATGTTTCGTATATGGACGTAATGCGGAGATCATAATTTGTTAACCTTCAAACCTATAAAGAAATTGTTATTAATTTTAAAAATTAAATGTCAGGATATTAACTTAACACTCTTAGAGTAATAGGTTTAAAGCTGCTTTCTTAAAATATTTAAAATACTACTTGTTTTAAACTTACTACACTTTCTTAAAACTTATCGAGCAGTTTGCTCCAGCAGTAGCATTTATAGTTACAAAAAGTGTTTGTTCTAAATCTTGATCTAGCAGAGCCTTGTACTCCGAATTCAAACATTTTCTATCATCACTATTATTTAATTTTAAACTCTAGAAATATGCTTCAATCAAAATCATTTTTCTTTAATAAAAGAATATTATAAACAAAACATATTTATCATTAGACAAAACTATTGTCCAAGTAATATATTTAATACTTGTAAGTAACAAGTAATAAAGTACTTTAATTGTTAATAGATATATTATCTTTTATTGTACCTTTGTTTTTCATTTTATTCTATTCATTCGACTCTGTGACAGTGTGTCATGTAGAACCCTACCCCAGTAGGATTGTGTTAGTGGGTTTCACCCCCATACGCTCTTAAGAGTTTCACCCCACCCAGATTCCATACATGGGTACCTGTCTGAAAAAATGTGTCGTTGTATTCGCAATATAATGCGTTCTTGTTGGGAAAACTTAAATTCAGGCGAGTTCCTATTTTATCTCGGAAAAGTTAGCCGGGTGCATATAAAATTTGATTGTACTCGTACTCACCCTAAAGTCAAGGACTACACAGCGAAACAATTTTTATCGAAGTTTGAGTCTATTTAACATTCTGAAATGGTTATCGGAAAGCAAATAAGTGAATAAGTGAAAAAAGGTAAAGAAACAGTGGAGCGGGTACTCCTTGATTATGAGTGTAATGGGAAAGATAGACGACAGTTGGAAAATTTATTTTCGAAGAAAGGAATTTTTTATCTAAAGAACTGGACAAGATTGCTAGAAACGCAGATGTATTTGAGAAAGCGCGTGGAATATTCACTGAAATATTGTGTATAAGTAATGTAATAAATAATCGATAATAGATCAGCGCACACCAATACCAATACCAATACCAAAAATGACACCGAATAATACCAACAATAATGGCAGAGAAGAACAATGACAGAACAGCGGCGATGAAATGAGAAGAAAGGAGAGAGAGGAGGATAATGACCTGGAGTTGGAGAGAAACAAAGAGTAATTATTGAGACAAATAATACAAGAGAGTATTTGCATTATTTGTCTAAATAACTTCTTGTGTAATTATTTTTGTGGAATTAATCGATAGAATAAATTTCAATTAAAGTCGAAAATGGTACAATAAAAATTAGAATTCGAACGGAAATGGAGTATTAAAATAATATTTCTCCATGTGTGTCCGTAAGAAGGGATGTGTTGTCCAGTACCAAGTCGCCAGTACCCGGAGAACCTAGTCACGTGCACCTGGAAGCTGAGACGTCCCACCCCACCCACATGGTTAGCAGCGCTCCTGCTCGTTTAGCGGCGGAGGTCGTCATAGCAGCTTTCTTCGGCCCCCGATCACGTACGAGACGTGGAGTACGGCTGTCGCGCCAGTTAAGTGCATTTCCCTCCACGTCCGTTAAAGGACCGGATCCGAAAGGAAAGGAGTGCCGACTGGCAGGACGCGGCTTGCGCTCTCCCGCGTCTCGGCGCTGGATGAGACGCGGCGGTGACTCTGTTGCCCTCGTCACCAGCGGGTGACGGTCACCGCACGCCGCACTAAGCCACCCCTGCCGACCTCAATGACTTAACACCTCTGAATCATATCGGGGTATTAATCACACTGTTTACTCCCGAAAATACTACTTCCTACATCTGCAAAACCTAGAGAAACATGTAATTTATTTCAAGCGAATTACCAGTCACACATTTTTAATTCATCAACGTTTCGGTTTCACCAATGAAAACCCTTATCAAGATGTGCTAGAGAACCATAAACATAATGATTCAATCATTAAAAACAGTGTACAAGTCACATCATACAATATAAAAGTATTTCGGGAACATACAGAAGAACCTCGATTAACCGAGAGTGGATGAACCATGTTCGCGATTAACCGTGATGCACACTCTTACATCGAAAAAAAAAATTTCAACTACAATTTCTACTCTAGAGTAAATTAGTTAATTGTCCTTCACGTCGTCATACGCAGTTTGTAGTGCTATTTTGACAATAAATGTATTATCATATATAAATCCAACTACTTTATACTATTTCCACAGTTGTACGTAGGTCCCTCGAAACTTAGAAACAGAGAGCCCCAGGTCTCAATGACAGTTTGACTACATTAAAATCTAAGAAAAGACGAATACAAACATTGCCACAAGTATTTACACATTTGGTGATGCAGACAATAAAAAACTTATTATCGAAGCGACAAAAGACAGGTCATTCTATTCCTATTCATTATATTCGGAAATGTTTAAAATATGTGGTGCTGTTTCGCTGTTGTTGTTCGATCAAATTCAATAAAAAAATTGTTAATATCTAAGAAAGACACAAATTATTTGAATGCGTCAATTTATGAGCTATGTCACGACTATTTTTTAGAGAAATTCGCACTACGATATCTAGGAAACATTTGAAGTATACGTTCTTATTGAAGCACCCTGTTGGCAACGGAGATGTAGTTATCGAACGTTTTCCGGGTTTGGAACTTTCAAGCTCGTCTGGAAAGAGATATGTTCGCGAGGGGCCAGCAAAAATCTAACATGTTTCTCCAGGTTTCAGAGTGTTAAGAGTTCTTGGCATGCGAACTTGGATTTAAGTACAGTAGAACCTCGATTATCCGGGGTGACGGGGGAGGGGTCGCATGGATAAATGAAAACCACGGTTAATCGAGACACTTTTATAATGAATTATGTACGTAAACATACATATCTGTATAGAATGTCACGTTATCAGGGTTTGAAATATGAAATAGTCTTCGTTTCTTGCTGTTTGAAATAATTTTCGTTACTTCATTTCAAATATTTGTCAAATTCATAACGTTCTCGTTTTTATAAACATATTTAAATGATTTACAAACAGCAGGGATATTGACAATTTTATAGTTTTTAAAACAAGATTTTGTATATCATGAAAACCAAGCAAGCATTCGACTGGTGCGCTTCCCGGCGTGAGGTGTTTCACGCGAAGCAAATATTTTAGACTTGCAATGACGATTATTTTAAAGTATAAAGAAAAGTTAAAGTGCAATATAACAAAAGCACCCGAGGAAAGCCGAAGTGGGTTGCTAGTATCCTGATAAATTGACAGCAACCGGCAATATCTGGAATATTCGGTGTACTTATTAGTGAGTACCCGACCCCAGCAAATAATAAATTATTAAAAGACTGCTCTTTTGACGTTTGTCTCAAGCTACAGTCTCTTTTTTATCTAGGACAGTGGTATTATGATATTCCCTACCATCTGTTTCAACTTGCTAGCAATTGGCCTTTACTTCCAAAATATTGGTCATTCGTATAACATCGTTGATTACTCCTCACCTGGATCGAGAAAGAAAACATATATTTCTTCTCCTTATTTCTCTCATAATTCTTACTGTCTCAGTACATGTGATAAATGTTTTTGTTGAATCAGTTTTGTGATACCTTGTATCAAGGTTTCTTCGTTACCACTAGAGTAATATCCCGATTATGTAATGGCCCTAATTATGTAAATTATGTATTTCATATATGTAATATATATATGAAATACATAATTAGGGCCATTTCCTCAGAAAGAGGGTTACTGAGATCTACTAGCTTTAATATGAATCAAATAGAAAGTATCAATATTTCTTTCAATCCCTACTTTTTTTTAGATTTGTTAAGCTATATGTTATGTCACGACATGCATTGAAATATGTTGATATCCTACTTTTACCACAAATGGTCCCCACATACTTAGACGTTCAATATCCAGTTAATGAATAAAATTAATAAATAAATGACTTTATTAGTGGCGAGACTCAGACAGAAGTCTGCTCTTCCACCTATGCACTTTAAAAATATTTACAATATAATTAAAAAATTTGTTTGGATGGGAGGGTATTTACTATATCTAGTGCTGGGAAAACAAGCTAAGGACCATCCCGATATTCAACCTTAAGCGATTGAGGGAAACTCAGCGAAAACCCCAATCAGGATGGCGGTTTAAGGCCGAACATAACAAATAATTTATAAGATAATATAAGGTAAAATTTATTTATAAACTAATGTAGTATAAAGGGGGAAAAGAGTTTTGCAGAGAAAATGAATATAACATTACATAACGACTGTACCAAAATTAAGTGAAACATTACAAAAATATTCCAAAATACAAATATAAATACAGTTAGGATATATATCATTTTACACAGAATAAAATAACTCGTAGAGATTACATTATACTATGGGTTACATCTTAAATTACATAAAAAATTAATTACAAATTACATGACATTTTATTATACAATATCTTACATTTGGGAAGTTACAACAACGTAGAATGGGAGGGGTAGAAGTAGAAGAAGAGAGGGAGTAATAGAAGTTAAGAATGAAGAGAAAGAAGAAAGAGTAGTTGGAAATAGATGTGGCGCTTGCAAGAAAAGAAAAATATGGCAATTGAATAAATAAATAAATAAATAAATAATAATAATAATAATAATAAGTAAGGTACAAGGTGTCTTTCCAGTGTCNCCGAAGTGGACAGAGGAGAGGAAACAGGCACACTGTCAGAAGATGAAAGCTTTCTGGGTTAAGAAAAAACAGAAGTTCCTTACAAGGAGTCAAAACGAGCCCCGTGTCCCCAGTAGGTCCAAAAGAGATTTTTAAAAAAAGTAAGGTATTAGGAAAAGTGCGTAGGTATTTATTACATACTATGGAGGATGTTGGCGTAACCAAGAGGTTTATTTTTCTTTTGAATATATGGACACCATTCGAATGCCTCGCGTTAGGTGGTAATTTATTCCATTCACGGATTGTACTTACTGTAAATGACTTGTTGAATACAGTCGTTCTGTGTCGTGGTACCACGAGAAGTTCATCATTTCTAGTTCTTTTTTTATTTAAATTTTGAAAGTTTATTTTGCAAGTTGAGTTAAATGTTTTTTATTTAGAATCTTAAACAGCATGATGAGGCTATGGAGAGTACGTCGTAATTTAATAGGGAATATTTCAGCTTTTAAATAATATTCTGATACGTGGTCGTATTTGCGTAGATCAAATATTAAACGGAGGCATGCATTTTGTGTAACTTGTAATTTGTGGTGTAGCTTTGAATTTAAATCTGAAAAGATGAAGTCACAGTAGTCAAAGTGTGGCATTATTAGGAAATTATTTCTTAAATTCACCTCATCTGCGCCAGACTAGAGTGCCCAACAAACAATTCATGAATTGCTCCTAACACCTTAAAAGACCGAAGAGATTTGTCATCTTTTCAAAATTTGAGATATCGCTATCGCTAAAGAAAATTAACTAACCTTATAAATCGTAATTATACAGAAAAATATATTGGTTATTTCTGTTACGAATTTTGGTACTAAAAGTTTTGTTAAAATTTTTGCAGTTGTATCTTTTTTCATTCAGGATGACTGTCGAGCAAATGTAATAAAACACTTCCTAATCTCCGTAGAAATTTCTGCTATAAAATATGTTCTCTTAAAAGACAAGAACTACGAAATGGTTTTGTTATATTTAACGAGCCGAAATTATATCGTTCACTGTGTGTCTCTTTTATTCATTTTTCTACTATTTACGTATTTTATTAATAACTAATATATTTATTTAATAATTTCTTTAACACAATAAATGTAAATGAGAGTTTATTTGAAGGAAGTTAACCTATTTAATTAATCTAAAGTTATATATTAAAAATCTTCCCTTATTTTTATACCTATTCATATTTAAACGTGTTCTATTTCCATACCGGCCTAGTACTTCAGTGTGTTCACCACCAACACTTTTCTAGGCTTGACTAGGTTCAACAAAGTTGTGCGAACAGTTTTTGTCTGGAGTTTTTGTCATAACATTCTAAGTACAGTTAATTCTGCCTATACTCACCATAGCATTGTTTATTTCAAAAACAAAACAAAAAATTCAGGATGCGCGTAACTTCAACTCGTATATCAATTCTACAAGGTCTTATTATTGGTGTCCGCGGAGTGCTCAATAAACTTTACTAAAATCCAAAGAAAATGCAACTTGTGTCGAATGAATAAAAAATATTGTATTAAATTTTAAAAAATAATTTAATTATATTTTATATATTTAATACTACGAAGTATGATGATTAAGATAAGTAACTTAATACGAGATACACTGAACCTCCAAGCCCACCGCGACCATGGACATGAACCTGCCCACAACGACCTTTCATTATAGTCACCATACTTCACGCTGACCACCTTGTTGACATCTCCAGTCGTATGCTTTTCTTGTTGCACTTTTTCTTGCACTGATTTCACCTACTTGTCAGTACTTGTGTTATATTTGAAATCGTTATAATGAAAATAAAATGCACAATCTATAACAGTAGAGTGCAAAATTATTAGTTTATAAGAAAAAACTAGAGAACGGATAAACCGAATAAAAGAAGTTTAAATGGAACATCCTGCATCCTCAGAGAAACTCTTCTGTTTACAATACTATTCCACTCTGCCGCGATGTACGTACTTAAAATATTAATGGACTGAACACGTGTGTGACACCGAGTGAAAGCACATCATTTTTGCATTCGAGTCTCGGGATTCGTTCACGTGTCGACCGTAATTAAGAACTTACGACTAAAACGAATAGACACACAAAAGAATACGACACCATTAAGATCTTTCTCTTTAAAATTTGCATATAGTATACCATTTCATTCAACGTAATTTATCTCAATTATGTATCGTTTCGTGTACTCTAAAATTCTTTTATTAAATGTGAAAGATCACAGGTCAAATTGCAAATACTGTTTTCACTAGTCTTTCAGTCGAATCACACATTCAGTGTTGAATGAACTCGTATTCGGTAAAATAGTGTTCGTATCAGTATAACAGCGTTTCCTGCAATATAGACTGCCAAGGCGGGCAAGAAGCTTCGTATAAGTAATAACATCTTCTTCAATTCAGATCAGTCTTGTCGTGCTCGAATCATCTCATTAATTGGGGGGGGGGGGGAGACTCTATTGGGGGAACTATGTAGTGTACGAAAATAGTTTACTTGAAACAGGAAACACGTTCGGATATATTTTTGCCTTTATTTTATTTCGAAAAAAGAAAAGAAAAAAAGAAATCAGTATTGACATTGATCTCTTCAGCAAAGACAAGCACCTTAAGAGATGCGAAGAGGAAACAAAAAAAAAATACATCACTATTAACTTCTTTGAAATTCGTCAAAATCCATATTTTAATTGTTTATTCCGACAATAGTCACACCTTTGCAAAAAAAAATGTGTCATTGCAGAGAGAGGTTGCACACATGACCAAGCGTCGCCTTCCGCTAGGAATTTTTTTGCAATTCTTCAATACTTCTCCCAAATTTTACACAAACTTACAATAAAATTACAGTTTCCTTTTTACTAAAGATATAACTCAAAAATATTTAGAAACATTGATACAAATTATTCATACATTTTGTTTGTCATTCGTTACGTTCATTTTAAACGAAATTATTTTCTGTTTGCTGGTCGTCGTGACTTGCATGATTAAATAATTTTCTACGTACAATGTGCAACTATACAACACTGCACCATGCTGAGAAAATAGGTTTCATAGGAAGACTTAATCTTCGTAAATAAAAGTTGACGCATGACTTCACCTCCGTGTTAAAATATTTTTTTTTAAGTATACTCTACAGCTTTTCTTGACTTTAACACACAACAAATTTTCCTCTAATCATCTGCATTATCCCATGAGTTGTCCCAGTTAACATCGAAGGTTGTAAACGCGCTTAAAAGATTAAAATGCCATTCAATAAGTCTTCTTTCGTTTAGGCAAAAAAGAAGTGTGATGCAAATAAGAACTTGTTATATTTACAAATTCTGAAAATGTGTGTTAGTGTAATAATATATACGAGGTACAATAGTATGTAAAGATTCAATGATATGGGCAGTATTTAAGCAATTGATTAAAGGTGATGACCAAAAATATGCAAAAAAGAGAGAAATTATTTTCTTTCAGTAATTATTTCATTGAAATTCAGAGTGATATATATTTTACATAATTTGGATGCCTCTGGCCAGAAAGTTTTTATGAATAAATTTTTGATGATGGCATCAATACTGACGAAAATTGACCTAAGTCATGTAGCAAAATTTACTTATATTGATGTTGAATTTAGTCAACTGTGGAAATCTAGCAAGACAATCTATTCAATCAACTGGCGATAATGGAAATAGTCATGGTAGCCATCCAAAATAACACTTGAACAAAACAAATAAACAACTATAATATAAAACTATAAAATTAAAAAGCGAATTATTAATTACATGAATAAAAAATAAAAGATATATATTATATAACTAATTATTCTTTCAACCTACATCATTTTGATTTTCTATTTGTCATAGGAATTTAAAAATAATGCTAATGACATACCATGCCGGTTAAGAAAGCGATTTCAGGGTTCATATAACATTCTTTATAAATAACTTGTGTTACAAATTAGATGTCGTTACTAGATACTATTATTCAGAAAACTACCATACAAAGTAATTTAGTTCTCCTCTGTAATACCTTCTTAACTATGTTAAATTGTCGTTTGTATAACACCTTAATTGTACATTATGCAGCTTCTTGATCTGTTTGAACATGTTCAAAAGAGTCAAGACGACTGATAACATCCGAATGAATGGTAATAAAAATTAAAGACACCGAAATATGACCAAAGAAGGTAATTAAATACTTTTGAATGATTATTATAATATTTTCGGTAGTGCTAGAGTACGTGTTTATTTAAGATCGTTCTGCCGACGGAGGAAGAAATATTTTAAGTCTTAAATTTTGTAAACGGATACAATAATACATGTTTATATCAATTCTCGTTTTTGAAGTATACCTTGCCGGCCATTTAAGTGAGATATACTATTTAATATACGGATTAAATACATTGCCTCCTTTGACAAAAACAACTTCTTTTCGAGAATAAATTACTTTTCAAATATTTTAAAAAGCAGAACTTTCTTTTTTAATTTTGTCCCAAGTCTATATAAATTTTTAAAATATTTTTATTAAGATCACCGGGCGTTCTGACGACATATGTGCCATAGACACGACGAGATATGTGTCATAGTCTTCGATGCCATGAAAGTGCCTCGACAACACTGCATTATATCACGACACCCGACGTTCCATGATGAGTGTCACCATATGATCACACAGGATTAAAACTTCATAATTTAGTGAGTGATTAAAACTTGTTTTTTTTTTTTGTATTTTAAGTCCGTAGTCATTATTTATTACGACAAATATAGTACTAAAAACACAAACTACAGAAATTATTTTCATGAAACCAACTAAATAGCTCACGAGTCTGCAGGACGCAGATTACTAGGGAAACTGAATAAATATAGAAGATTTGCTTAATTATCTTAAGGGCATGTCATGCTATTTGTAAGCAGTCATGTAAGCTTTTTTTAAAAATATACTGTTATTATAATTAATTATTTGTTACAAATTTGAACGTTATAACTTTTTATTTACACATATTACACTAATATAAATATGAACAAGAATGTAATGAGATTTGTCATTGATTTTACTAACATTACATGGCAGAACAGTGTTAAATGGTAAGAGCGCCTGGCAGTGACATTGACAATGAAAGTGTGCTCGCGGCGTGCATTTGCCCGTCGCTGCCCTTTGCCCTCGCTCGCCTTCTGCGATCCACTCACTCACTCTCCTGCGCAGCGTAGAAAGTCCTCGCGGGCGGTGGGGGCGGAGACGTGACTGGGTTGGCCTACTGCGAACAGCGGGGAAAGTGCTACCGCCGCGCTGCTTCCATTACCTACGCCAGCCATTGTCTTTTACGAAGGCAAAAAGTCGTGGACGGCTTTTACGATCTTTTACTCTGACGATTCTTGTGTTTATGTTTCTTTACCCTACATACCTGCATTTGTAATTGCTAGGAAGAATAACAGTGACCTCGTTTTGTGTCGCTTGAGTGTGTGGTCACTGGCCTCTCTTCGTGACCACTTTGTCTCGCCGACGACTTTTCATATTTCTCATTGCACCACAATCTACACCTTCTTCTTCATTTACGAACCGTTTTCTAATACTTATTGTTCTCAAATTACAATCAAAGGTATGTGACCCAACTGATCAGGTTGAACTCATTTTCTTCCAATGATTTGTAACTTAAGCTTCAAATATAGGAAAAAATATGTTTATATGTACTGTACCTTATTTTATACAAAAGATAAGGCATCTGAGCAAACTTTAAGAAACGGAAATTTAGATTTTGAGTCAATGTTTGGGAATCGCTTTCTTTCTTGTCTCAAAATCTATTGCTACCAAACCAAATGTCAATTTCTCTTGTATATGTACGATGTAACAAGATTTTTGAAAAGGTTATACTGTATGGATGAAAGTAATTAAGATAAAAATGATTAAGATCATCATGCCATCATCATCTGTAAACAATTCCCATTTTTTCGGGTATTGCGTGAAGGATGATATGTGGCTGGGGAATTACTAAGATGCCGTATGTCTTTCCCGAGACGGGTGATGAATGAATGTGAGGGTGAATGAAAACCAGGGAATCCCCTACAAAACCTGCCATTAACCCGTTTCATCCTCCAATACTTATTATACTGCGATATACCGGGATTTGAACCGGAGAGTGCGCTACCCACTTCGTCACGGGGAACCTAAGAACTGTATATCAAAAGACAAATAGTTCCTCCACAGGCCACAACGTGTGCCCATGGGGTTCACGGAGGGTAGAGCTCTGCAATTACTTGGACTCGACACAAGGAGGAAAAGATGTGACCAGAGTCTCTCCGGCCGATTAACCCCAAGATGGACCTGGTACTCATTTTCCAGTAAACTTCATCGGTCTGGGAGTTAGTCTCAACGTTGAATTCCCATAACCTACCGGGGAGCAAATTCCGGCCGTGAAGCCAGAAGCTGAGCGCTCTACGAACTGAGCCCAAAAACTGAATATCAATTATGGGAAAAATATATTTTTACGTTTGATACGATACTGATTTATTGGTGAAAAACTGCAGTATGGTACTTTCTTTGTTGTAGTTTCTGATAGTTAATTTACTGACAGACCGGTTGTCGGGAATTTATTTCGAATTTGGCCCCGACTTCGTGCAAGAATTTGTGATTGTTAACTTTAAAATTATTTATCATTTAAATATTAATATTATTTCAATCGTTTACTTCATGGTAATGATTAATTGAATGTTGTAAAATGAACAATATTTGATACAGATCAAGTACGTTAATTACAAATTATAAAATATTTCGGGAGGGACCAGAATCCCCCAACTACGTGCCTGTCCACGAGGTAAACTGGAAGCGTCATGGAGCCTGAGTAGAAACATTCAATGAAACCATAATGGAGAGTGTTGTCATCGCGTGTCCGTCTCTCCTTTCATCTTCCCTTTCTCCGAATCCTCCGCATCCGGGGCTGTGTCCGGATCCAGTGATCTGTGGGTGCGTCTCCGCTTTCTCCCATCTTGAGTCGGCGACTCCTCACTTGCTATTGCCTCTTCAAGGTGGTCGTATCGGGCAATGATAGTCCAAGGCCCTAGTAATTCGATTCAGTCGAAGGAACGAATCTTTCTTCGTTCATTCCCTCATTGTTAACTGTCCGATGTTTTCAGAACCTTATGTATCTATGGCCTTGGACTAATTGCCCGACACGACCACCTTTTAAATGTGTTATTCAAATCAATGAACTGTTTTTAAAATACTGTATGTTAATTCTATCAAGAATAGTGAATAGTAACTACAATCTCAGTTTTAACACAAAGTTGAATTTGTTGAATATGTGACACATTTGAATGAAGAAAATAATGTGAGCTGTGATCTCGCTTGACTCAGTGTATAAGCAGAATGTCCTGCCATTAGCACTACACCATCCATGTCATAGATACATAGATAATATCGGTTATATATATGTAAGTTCTATACACAGAAAGGACAAATTTATTTAAATTTCGGGTTGGAAGGGTCCTCGATTTACTGATCTACATTCAACTGATTTACTGATACAACGGGTCCAACGGGAAAGGATGATATTCGCAATAGCGTACCGCAATTATGATAAATTACTGTGTCACAATGTGTCGGCTTAACACCTAACTTTGGTATAAATGTATTCAGAAGAACACGTACATTACTTCTATGGAAGCAGAAATTGAATATCTTAGTATAAAAAAACGTATTAGGAAAAAATACTTCCGGAAAATGCGTCGTCGGCCCTCGAAGTTGGGATCGACTCAGCTTTACAAACGAACAACTTATGTATGAATGCATCTATTTGGAATTTTTTCGAGTTGAGATTTTATAAAACTTTCAATATACAAGTATTTTTTGGATGAAATAGACATCTAACATCATTACCAAATGGACGTGTTGTAGAACTGGATTTTGTTAATGTTAATATTAAATACAATCCTCTCACTCTATAACGAATGCCAAGTCATGCTGGGCATTTTCATCATCACCTAGAAAGTTTGAAGTAATACGCTTAAAAATAAAGTAATTTATCGTAAACGAGGGCAATAAATACTTTTATTACATAAAATATTACTTTTATTTACTTCCATTAAATTTGGAAAAAAGCTGTTTTATTATCTTTTGCTGTATTTACATATTTTCGGTCATCCTAGTTTGCATCCTTTTTCCCTTTCAAAGCACAGACCTGACTTTTTCCAGAAACCGCAAATAACTGAAGCAACTTATCCTTGTGCTGAAACGACGACTTGAACGACAGAAATACCATCTCATAAAGTGAGAGTAATATTGGATAGATACATTATTGTTACTGCAAGTGAAACAAATTTCGCTCATTTCTTCACAGTAGGGAGATTATCGTAACAGGGAAAATCGATATAGAGACTACTATATGTTGAGGATTTTTTTTTAAATTTTTGACGTAATGGTCTCCTGCAACTTACATACGCGGAGACAAATCGACGAAACCTCTGAAACTGAAAAAATGACGAGTAAATGGAAAGGATGATATTCGCAATTATCATAATAGATATGTAATATAAAAACAAAATGTGTCAAAACATTTCGTTATCACACTGGTGTCCTTCCATATCAAATCAACCGAGCCATGGCACCCACCATCTCAGATTTTGATGTAATTTGGTACACTTGTTCATACCATCAAGATAGCGATTCATGTGAATTTTTTAGGGTTCTAGAACTCATAGTTGCTCTATTAAGTAGATTAGAAATTTTGCGTTTTCGGGGAATTGTTGCTCTTGTGAGTGCGGGTCGAGCTCTGCGCAATTAATGAAAAAATTAATAACTCCGAATATAATTCATGAATAAACATACAAATTTATGTACACATACTTTAAAGAACATAAATTAAGAGAAAAATGTATGGAGCTCATATTTATTGTAATAAAATTTTTAAAATTGAGAAAAATGATTTTCTATCAATTTTGGGCGTGAATATCATTCTCTCTTTTAAGTGATATATCTCAAAAGGCCAAAATCAGACCTGACTTTTTTTGTTAATAAGAGCTAAAAGTCTGGGGAAAGAAAGTGTGGAAAGAAAAGAGTCAGTTCAGTAATTTTTTTGTTAAAACAATAATATTATTTTTATCGTGTTGCATTTTAGTACAAAAATTGGATCAAACATATAGTCAGAAATCACTTTATTTTAAGTAATTTTCTCCCTCAATGCATTTAGAAACTTGTGAATCATTGAGCAACGTGTCGTCAAATCCCGTCACTTATCTCGCGCTGCATAGAATAACAAACATTATGGGACTCGGCAAAATGCGGGACTGAGCGGTTTTGCCACTGCGACAAAGGTGCCGAGTCATTTTGTGGGTTGGGGAGTTTGCATCTTATCATTAACTGCCTGCTTTCTTCAATCTCTATCAATGGTTCAGTTCAAATGAGTGATTCATAGTCTTGCTTATGGCAATGTTTCTTTTTCTGAATGCCACCCTCTCATGTTTTAATCACTCCAGGATTGTCGATTATTTTCCTCTAATCAAACATTTTTTATCTCATTGTTAGGAAGTTTTCTCATAACTGTCTCAGTTATATTCAAGCATATAGAGGTTCAACATTAAATCTATAAAGTGTAGAAAATTTCTTACTGTTGCCGTTGCCTGATTGTTGTGTAGGAGAAGTAAAGAAAAAAGTGTCACAAGGAAACTTACCCAAAAATGAAAAAAAAATGATTAATGTTGAAAGTTCTTTAAGTGCAGCAGGAAAAGAGTTTTTGGTTTTAAGAATGGAAGTGAGTGCAGAATGTTTAATTACTGTTGGTGAACATCATAAAAAATATTACCTTTCGAAGCATGAAACTTATCAAAGTGTGCTTTGATCCGTTTGATAGACATAAAATTTTAATAAAAAAAGGACTGAGAAGTGTATCTTTATATTACGCACTTCAAATAAGTACTATGATTGGTGATGTAAAAAAAGGTGTTACTGGGCAAAAATCTGTCATCGCTGTCTAGACCAAGTTAATTATAAATTAAAAAGGGGAAAAGTTGAACGCGCACCTTACTATGACGATATTGTGGGAAATTCACCTTCTGAAGCAGATAAAACCATAATGGAAGTAAAAGCTTGTTTCAAGGGAACAAGCAGTCGAGGAAATCAACTCATCTTTGACATGTTTAGGTAAGACTCCAATTAAAATTAATTCTCTCAATCGCCATAGAAGACTTGTTTATGCAAAAAAGAAAGATTGAATCAGCATCTGTACCGATGGGGGTAAAAGTTTGTAAAGTTTTACATGTAGAATTTTGGGTTGATCCTCTCCAAGCATGAAGAAGGCGACGTTAACATAAAATTCATGCACCCTTATGGACCACCAAGACCCTTTTTTTACCTGAAGGAAAGGCCAAAAAATGTTTGTTTTGTACCAATCTTCAATATTATGTCGTGTTCCTCCACCTACTGCTCAGGACTCTGAAAGGTTGTATCAATTTGAAAAAAAGACGTTTCTTTCGGACAGCGGAGGTTCATTGAACTAAAAAAGGACAGTGGACCTGTTTTCCTGATGATTAATTTCTATAAGCACACAATACTCTATTTTATTGTCATATTTCATTCTTATATATATTTCTGTATTAATTTTTACTTACTTGACATAAATTTTAAGTTGTACGTTAGACATAAAAGTAAAATAAAGTTTTAACAAGAAATTACTCAACAGGCAAGGGGGGGGGGGCACTTTTCTATTTCCACACTTTTTTTTCCACCTTTTCGCTCTTATTCACAAAAAATAATTCAGGTCTGATTTTGGTCTTTTGAGATATATCACTTAAAAGAGACAAGGATTTTCACGCCCAAAATTGGTAAAAAAAATCATTTTTCTCATTTAAAAAAATTCTTGCAATAAATACGAGCTCGATATATTTTGTCCCCTTAATTTATGTTCATTAAAGTATATGTACGTAACATTTTTGATGTTGATATATGAATTATTATTACCCGCACTCACAAGAGCAACAATTCCCCGGAAAATGCAACATTTCTAAACTAGATAATAAAGGAACTATGGGACTTAGGAACCTAAAAATTCATATGAATCGCTAACTTGATGGTATGAACAAATTGTACCAAATTTCATAAAATGAGATTGTGGGTGCCATTTTCAATTTTTTGGTTGATTTGACATTGCACTACGTCGTCATCCTATCAATTATCTTTATCAGCTCGATACAACTCTATTTCATTAGGCATTACCCTAACTTGAATCAATCTCGTTTCAGATATTCTTGCGTAAACAAACCCATGTTGTCATATCCATTTTTTCTCTTCAATAGACCTCAAATCCTCATTCATCAAACACTCACTCTTCCAATCATCGACATCCATTGTGGTTTTTCATAACGTCGTGTATCTACATCATTTCGTTGGTACCGCACCTGCCGTAAAACGAAGCTGATTCTTGTGCACACCTCCACATTGCGTCCTCGTCGTGTGGCAACACATGAATTCATATCTAAACAATACCAGTCTACTGTAAGGAAGCTACCAGCCATACGAAATTGCCAGGCATTCTTGAGACTGGTCCAAATTCTTTATTTTTACATTGCCAATGTTTTGCTTACCTTCATCAGGAACGTTACCTTCTCTCCAGCTACCAACACTTAGATAAAAATACCACATAGTAACACTCTCCATGAAACGAGCACACACATCACCCGACCAATCACAAATATTGTAAAGAGCAAGTTACGAGACAACACTCATATTTAATAAACATATATGCCCCCACCCAGGGGACTTACATCTAGTAAGTACGTGTTTGGCAAACACGGGATCCCGAGCTGAGTCTGGCATTACTTCCACTTACTTGTGCAGGGCTCCTTCCTTTCTCTTTCCTGACCTTCCTTGGTCACCTCTTGTTGTTTTCGATCCCGACGCTGTTAGGGCTAGGGTATCCTTCATTTTCCTCTTTCTCCTTCTTCTTCTTCTT
>NNCF01127092.1:309688-329637 GCA_002313205.1 Laupala kohalensis | reverse complement strand
ATATGCTACATTTAACTTAGGTTTACATCATACCTCACTGTAAAATTACTGGTCACAACTAAGTCTAGAATTGGGACCCAGTACCGGTCTAGACTTTGAAAGTAGCGCTGCACGAAAGGTAGAAACCGGCGATTCTAATGAAAAGTTGCAACTGGTCTGCAGCATTATGGATACTACTCTCCTTATTATAGATACTCTAACCTCAAAGCCCCAAGACAATCGGCAAAATTTTTCCGCCTGCAAACAGACTGTGGTGATGAGATCTCAACAGAGATGGTAACACCCACCGACCATGTTTTCCGTGACTGAGATGACCCCAATCCTCTCAGAGCAAACACTCCGTGATTATTTTAGGTCTTCAGTTGCGCTTTGCAAACACCAGCCCTCGCTTTCGTCAGCGCCATCTCTCTTCGCTCCGTGCCCTACATGAAATGGACTCGAGAAAGTGCGCTCTGCAAAGACGTAAGGTGATGTTTCGTTTTTGGTTGCATCCGCTTGGTTACGTGTCTTCCATGGGTCGTCGAACTGCTCAGTCGCAGTCGATGGGAGATGGTTAATTATTATCGGAAGACTCAAAATACGCGGTATGTGCACTCGCATATTGAGGTTTCGTTACTAGAGATTAACAATCATTTTCGATCTTACATGCATTTAAAATCAAATGAAATCTTCATTGTAGGGAACGTATCATGTCCTTTTGGAACGTTGCACGTCGTATTTTTACATACTTAATCCTGTCCTCCTGCACCGTATGGTGTCGGGGATGGGCAGAGAGCTCGCAATCCTTTCCTTTTAGGGATGACTTCTTGGCTTCTCCCACGAGATATTTTTTCCTGTGGAGTGATTCCCTCACAGATTCGTCCCATGTCTTTCTGTTTCTTTCCTACTTTTATGCTATTTATATTGTGTAATTCGTCGTTTTATTTTATCTTGCAGAAAAATTTACACGGAAGATTAATAATAATTTACAAACAGAATATGGTTTATATACCATTCACAGAACAAAAGGTACACATTTTACCAGATAATTTTGTGTCATGGGTGAGCATAATGAAGTATTGATGAAACAAATATCCTGGTGTCTTTCGTGTGAATGAGAGGAAAGTTCGAGAATACTGTTCGTTGATTTTTGGCTCTGTTGATCGTACATTCCTTCTCCCGTATATACTATTTGCCTACGCTTTGTGACTAGCTCCAGGACAAGTTTTCGAAATTGTGATTTCGTTATTTGGAACGTAGAGTATGTACGTCATGAAATGTTCTTTTCGTAAGTCGTGAAATATTCACGTATCCCACCAAAATATTCCAAAATGCATTTTTAAACTACAATGGGGACAATATCCATCGTCACGAAAAAGAGTCATGAAATAAAAAGTATCTGAAGAGAAGTATCTGTTACTTTAAGTTGTGTATTTCTGGACGTTTAAATATATTTGTCGAGACATAACTTTTTATTTTAACTCACAACTGCCGAGTACCTACTCGATGAGGAGTGTTTGCATCGTCAACAGCCAGGTGAAAATTGCGACGATGCAAACACTCCTGCTCTGCCGCGGGTTTGCTGTCCACTACACGACCCGCCTCGACTCCCGTGTCCGTACACAGCAGTGGACAGTACACCTGCGGCCAGAGCAGGTGGTCCTGGGTTCGAATCCCGGCACGTCGCAATCTTCAACTGGCTGATGACGATGCATAACGTTTTATTGTCTATACAGTAAAAATCTGTACCTCATTCTATTTTTCATATTGCAAAAATCAATTTAAAAAGTTATTTCATCTTTGTTTCTTTCTTCGCCATTAGACAAAATGCTTTTGCATCAAGATCTGATTAACATAATTCAATGTCATGATCGTTCTGTGACGAGAATGAGAGCTCTTTGAGAAGGTGGAGTGTGAAAAGATTTCTTACCTTCACGGATAATCGAGGCCAGGGTACGTGAGAGTGTCTGGTGCGCTCTAGCGCTGGAGTCTCTTACTTTCCCTCTCCGCTATTCGCTTGTCTGCACGTTGAACGAGAGAATTCAGGAGGAGGAGGAACGTTCGGGAAGGAAAATATGAGAATAGAACTAAAATAAGAAAATACAATTCTCCTTGTATTTTTATAGTTGTATTAGATGAATCTGTACGGAAAGTTCATAGTCATTAAAAGAAAAGAATTGAAATATGTTCAAAAACCTATATCAAATGTTTATCTAACATAAAATAATTTATCTATACAAACCTTCGATTTTAAAACTCAATATGAAAACAAAAGGCCACTACTTCTTAAAATCTAAGACAATGCTTGACTAATACTGATTAACGGAGTATTTTGTAACAAACCTTGTAATACATGAAATAAAAGTATTTTAATTGTGAGTATAAATAATTGTCCAAACTTAACTCAGTGAAAATTTAGAACAACAAAAAAGATCAATTAAAAAATATTTGAAAAACACAGGACAGAGTTATCGCTGAAGAAGAGGGGCTGAGTATCCAAACGCAAGAAAATTACAAATGGATTAATTTAGCGAATTCGACACACAAAAGTTATTGAAATTTATAGTTATATAAATATCTAAATTGTGATTATGATGTTACTCGCTTTTGTTCTTGCGTGCCTATCACTTATAAATTTAGAAATATTAGCGATTTTAGTCGATAGAATTTTGCTAAAAAACTTTTGCAATTAACTTCAAAATTATGGCGACGTTATGATGATATAAAATCACATATTCCATTCACGTGTGATTCCCGAACACGACGTTTCCATTATACGATGGCTTTCTTATCTTATTTAAGGTAGAATGGTTACTTCAGGCTTGTTAAATTATGAATCACTTATAATAATTATGAAAATTTTTAAAATGATGTTACTGTACATCTCAAAATATTCTTATTGTATAGTTTTTTTATTTTATTTACTTTTTTATTAATTTTCATTTCAGATCATTTTGCCAATAGTTGTATCCCTGGGTCCTTTATTGCCGGCACTGAAAATGACAACATACGTTGTCGAGAACCGCTTTGGCACGGTAAATGATTTTTCGTTACAGAAAGAAACTTTTATTCTATTTCAAGTAAACCGAATCTACCCCCATCAACTAATTGTAACAGTAAGGTAGCTGATCAAATATTTAGTAAGATCGAGTGATTTTGGAAGGAAAAGATGATGCGAGAATGTGGTAGCTTAGATGAGCAGTCGACCAGTTGAGGTAGAGCCAGCAGCCTGGGGAGAAGCCAAGTCCTTTCATGACAGTGTGATGGATTACGAGGAAGACGCATGGTTTCCGCGCCCCAAGCCATTCTCTTCATCGCTTTCTTTGGGAATGAAATGACACTCAAATTATTCCTGACCTAGTGCGTAAGAAGTGTGATAAGTCAAGTTCACCATCTCACGTTTCGTTCTTAATGGTCTGTTCACTGAAATAGCTAATTTCGCCGCAAGTGTTGTGACAATAGGATTCATCCCTTTCAATTGAATTAAGTATATATAAATGTAATGAGGATTTACATTTTCACGTTAATCAAAAGGGTGATATTTCGTTTATCCAGAACCCTAAACATCCTAGTTCGAAAATTAAAAGTATTCTCATTTGAGTATTCCAATATACTTATGTAGGTGTTGGATATTGGGTGAAATTGTATGTTTAAAATTTTATCCGGTATGAATTTTACTATTTATGTCCATTATGTAATCAAGATAAATAGATAAATTAATTAAGACCTTCTGATGGACGGTTACGATATATTTTGTGCTTCTTCAGAACACAAAATTTCGACTCGTGGTTTGAGTCATCGTTGGGTGTAATATTATAACAAATTATAATAAGAAACATCACTTGAAAAAATCGAACATGATATTAAACGTAAATAGAAACTCAAAATATATTTCCAAAGAAGCAGGAATAACACAAACGTGTTATAAAATTTGATAGATTTTTTGTGTCAGTGCGTAAATTTGTTATATCATTTCAGATATGCAACGTTTATAAAAATTACCTTCTTTGTCTCATGTTAATGTGTTGTAATGTTATATACGAAATAAAACGCAAAGATTGTAATGTTAGCTATGGAGGTGAAACAAACAGGTTTAAAAACTACAATCCAGGAGTACAAACGAACAAACCTCACATTATATTAAGAATGATCACTTGGACTGGGATAACATTAATATAATAAATGGAACTGAATCAAACTTTGTTAATTTCTCTAGACGAATCTCTACGAAATTTTAAGTTTACTCGCGTCCTTCGAATCTTTTGTTGTGAAAGCACTTTGCGGCTAATCGTAGTTCATTCAGCTTAAGCGTCGCCACGTTCAGGAGAAGATGATGTCTATTGAGACATCTACTCATCAAACTACGTGAAACTGTGTGAAGAGACTGAGAAAAGACCAATACAAACCACCAGGTGCCTCCAGGTGAATTCAGTTGGTTATTTATAAATTAATGATATAATACATTCACAGATATGAAATGGTGATGATAATTTCCTGAAAATTCAGTTTCCCTTTTCTTCCGCAAAGTGCAATGAATTGACACGTGTCATTTTAGGTTGTCGAATATTTTTCAAGAATGCAAAAATGAAAAGAGATCGTTAAATACGCATTTCGATATTAGTAAATAAACACATAAATATAGACTTTATTGTCAAAAACGCAGTTGCAAACTGCGTATGACCACGTTGGCATAACAATAAACGAAATTACACCCCGGAAATAAGCAATGGATCATGTCACCAATTCCGATCAAGGGCCAAAGGGCAGAATTGTAGGTATTATGTGCCCATTTCGAGAAAAATAATAATTAAGTATTCATCACATTCTTGTCCACGGAAAATCCGTCACTACCCGAAGGAGAACTGGAGAAAAACCAATGCTACTTGGTAAAAGATCATTTATTTCACTCCATGAAACGAGCAAATAAAAAGAAATGCAGATGTAAGTATTATTCAATTGTGTTTTCTCGTTCCATAGGAAGAAAGCGCGTTTGAGGTGAGAGACCTTGCTCCCCGTATGTCGATTGACTCGGTGACCGCTCTTGAGGAATGCGAAGGTGATTGAAATGCGAGGTTGGTTTGTACTTTAATGGCAAATGCGACACTAGCATTGTGGATGAACTTGGACACTACGACACCCACCGGAATGTAGCTCCGGGACTCGAAAGAGATCGATAGATTCGTAAATACCGACAATTGTAGCAATAATTGTAATAATAAACCGCAGAATACGTCTGAAAATATTGTTTCAATTCTTGTAACGGAGTCCAAAAAGAGAAATATTAATTATATAACGGGAATTATAGTGAGAACAGACCAGATTTTTTGCCAGGGACAACGTCTTTCAAAAAGGCTGATAATCAAAAAATCTCAACTTTGTCATTTTACTATGTCCGTCACTAGAATATGTCCTAGTTTTGATTGAATGATCATTTGATTGTTACAGTGTTCCATTTTGAACTACTTATTATTAGACTATTTATTTATCTGAATCCCAAATCATCGAACAACTGGTAGATAAATTCTGTCCATCATAATTTAAATATACTGAAGATTTTTTTCTGTTTAATAAAAGTTTTTACGTTTCAATTAAGAATAATAAAAAGGAATGAACTTTTGTTTGATTGAAATAATACAGTAAAACTAAACAATTAAATTATTTCACGCATAATTCCATTTGTGAACCGGTATTCCCTATGATAATAGGATTCCTTATAGAGGAAATAGCTATTCTCGTAAAACAACGTGTTAGTGAGTGTAATTTAAGAACGATAAATCCTTGGATACTAAAAATAGATGTTCCTTCATTATTCTCTTTGAGTAGCATTTTTATTATTCACATGTATTATTATCTTGAGTGATTTTTAAGTAGCAGTGGTACATCTGTATCATGAGTCGTGTTTGAAACAAATTATTTTATGAATTAGAGAAACCCTTAGCGAAGTTCTTAAAGTATTTTTTTTTTCTGATGTGAAGTGAAAGTTATTGCACTTAAAATGTAATTTACGGATACTTTTTAGGTGAATGGAAAAATAATATTTTAGAATGAAAAATATCGCTATGAAGTTTTTAATCTTGTGTTGGAGTCGAAGCAAGTCGGGGAGTCACACACAAAACAATGAAGAGAACAGTATTGTATCCAAGTAAGGTACAAAAAGGATTCTCTGAATCCAAAATATGTTTACTACTGCAACAGACCACAAGAAAACGGAGAGAAATCATTTTGCCTTCTGTCATTTTGAGAGTGGCATGACAATTTTTATCACTTATCTTTCGAAACTAAAACGAGTGACGTATTGACATACCTACGTGTCCTCTCGAATCTAAAATCAAAATCATATACTATAAATAAAAATAAATGTGTACAGAATTTTTATGCTTATTTACTTCTCCTTGCTTCACGTGCAGATTGTGTTGGAAAACTTTATTCCAAATTATTTTTAATTTCCTTTCTTCACTTGGACAGAATGAGCGGTTTCTCTTCGGGAAGTCAATACTTCGCGAGATTACACATACCCATAACTTTCGCGAGGAAAGAATTAATTTTTTTAATAACATAAGAGATGATAATGCTTAATTTTATTACATCACACTGGCATGGAAAGATTCAATTCTTTGGGAAGTTTCCTCAACGGTGGTTCCGAAATGTTGTAGATCAGCATTTTCCATTTGGTGGTTCCTTGACTTCTGGGAGTCCTCGGAAGAAATTTATGAATCTCTGATATTGTTTACTTATTATACTTTTAACGCAATTCATGTTTAATGTGATAAAATACTTAAAGTTGGAAGTAAAAGTAGGAAGATGTGAAAGTAATTACTTAAACTAATTACTTAAGAAAACAGGTATTGCATTCCCCTCAACGTTTCTGCTTTATATCGTCACCTATATGCTGCCAATGTAAATATTGACATCTTAATTGTCAATATAGCTCCCCAACCACTAGTTCATCGCCGATACCCGAATGCAAAGATATGGGGTTAGATTCATCTACATGCTTGTGTCATTGACGTAGGAGTGGTTCACACTCAAAATCGATGAACATTGACGAAACTTAGATTTCGTGTTGGGAAAAGTCTCAACATAGGTGAGGCTTAGGGTTTGTGTTGGGGACAATCTCAACATTGATGAAACTGTAAATTTTAGTCAGTGAAGGGTTCCACATTGAAGAGATTGTGAGTTGGTGTTGGTGATGATCTCAACATCGATGAAGCTGTGGATTCGCGTTGGTGACAGCCTCCATATAGATGAATCTGAGTTGCTATTGGTGGCAGCGTATGCGTTGAGCGCTAGAGCTGTGAATTGAGTCCGAATGGGAAATGATAGCCATGAAGACATCATCGCAGTGAGACGTCGCACCTGGGCGTCTCGCAGTAGCAGTGGGGTGGCCAAGTAGGTGAGGTGGCCAGGGAGGGGGGAGGAAGCGGCACCTGCCGCCTGCCGGATGTGGACCAGGGCAGTGGCTCAGAGCCATGACCTTGTCCCCGCGAGTAGACGCCATCGTCACCGTCTCCGTCGGCATTAACGCCTTCCATCGCAATCACATACGAACACTTTTAAGATATCCAATCTCAATCACTAGCCAAAAAGTCATTTTAAAACATACTGATCATCGAACTGAATACATTTATATATCCCTTTATTTTAGCCTAAGACCTTTGATTGTATTGTCTTCACCGGTGTGCTTACACAGCTATAATTACATTAAAATTTCACATTTTCTTATCTTCTAACTCAGTCCATGTTTATTCTTGTCTATCATCGTCCGTCCTATCGTCTCTTATTCAGTCGTATCACAATAGGTTCATTCTGTCCTCCTAGTTTTCTTCTCCTCTTTTTAGGAAACGTCGAATCACTGTGTGACACGTACATCTCTTCTGAGTTGACATTTTCAGATCGCCCCTAACTTCTTCATATAGCAAACACGTTCTTCTCCACAATTCTCACATTCCCAAATTGGATGCTCTGTTTCTCTCCTTCTCCACACGTACAGCTCCCATCCCTCCTATTCCTCGCTTTCGTAGGAAATCATTGAAATTTCCGTGTCCGCTCAGAATTTGCAATACATAATGGTTTATAAAAAACCGCTCTCTTCTGTTATGGGCTAATGTTACTTGTGGGATGTAGCCCTACGTCATCCGACCTTTTTCCACTCGACTACTTCTTTGATAGTGGGATCGTACCTAGAGCTAATGGACCCTGGGCGGAGTCTTTTTGCAGAACTCGACATTCAAACCTTACACAAATATTGGCACACCCGCAAGTACGTAATCAACTTGGCCCGGGTTTTTCTCCGGTTTTCCTTCGGGTAGAGGCGGATTTCTTATACAGGTTCTTTAGGCTTTGTCTAGAGGCGTGTTTATTGAAACAATAAATCGTGAATTTAGTGGGGGGTTTTTCAACTCTTATGATTTTTAAACACTATACTCAGAATAATGTATAGTTCGATAATAACTTGTACATGTAAATTTACAAACATATTTGCGTTAAATTACAAACATATTGACATTCTATTAGTATTATAACTCGCAGCTAACTTTTTATCTTATCTAGGAACTTTTGCTGAAATTTTTGAATCCGCCTCTGCCTTAGGGCCCTTGATCGGAATTGATGGGATGGTCCCTTGCTTGCTTCCGGAGAGTAAACTAGTTTATAGTCCTCCACGTGGTCATACGCAGTTTGTACTGTTTTTTGACAATAACTTTATTTATTTATAACTTTCAATTTCATTTTTTCACTAGTTTTATTTAAAAATAAGCACCGCGATTGTTTACGTTACCAGAAACATATGTTTGATGTTAAACAAATAATGATCTAATTTTCTTGCTTAATGCCTATTTGGAAGAGGACCGGGACGGAGCGCTCCTTTTGCCCTACCAGAGCTTACGATAAAGTATGTTCCATTTAACATCCATTTCTGAATCAAAAAGAAAATCTTGTCCTTCCCAGTTTTTAGAAGAGGAGTGATACGAAAAAAACTCCGAGTTAAAAAGGTGACATTATCATAAAAAATGAAACATCTAGGCGACCGGATGATTAGTTATCGTACTCATCAAAATAAGGACTATTAGAAAATTAGGTACTAATTTGAAAAAATTGAAATGAAAACTTGCTCTTAATACTTCCTGGCGCAGATAGTGAATAATGTTCTGAAAGCGCAATTGCAAATTTTGTTTCTGAAACATGTATTTGTTCACACGTTAAAGGAGTGTCTCAGTTCCAGCATAATATCTCCCAAATAGGATGTTACATCGAGGAATATTCAGGGAACCGAACTATTAATTTTTAATGAGCACAGAGCTACAAAATCATTAGATTTGCGAAAAAATATGATTTTTATAAGAGTGGAGTAATGAAGAACCTTATTGACAGTCCAGGAACTCATTGTGAGAATTTTCCCATGTTTAAGTTTGACTATGTGAGCAACCAAGAAAATGAATATCAGATAAACATATTTTATGTCATCAATATGTGATTGATTTGTGTGTAAAATTAGTCATATTATTGCATCCTCCGAGGTCAGAACAGGGATCTCGGGTTGTTATAGAGACCCTTCAACGTTTTCACCCGGGAGAGAAAGAAGTGCTATACAGAGTTATCCCCAATTTATGTTACAAACTTATGTATGTTACAAACGAATTTATGTGAGGTTTAGTACAGGACATGGAGTGATTGTCGTACATATTGAATGACGCCATGTCAAACACTTGAATAATAAAAAGCCTTTATGACGAGACTCGACACTAGAGAACAATTTTTCATTAATTATTTTTATTTTTAGTTTAGAAATCCTCAATTAAATAACTTTTCAAAATCAATAAAGCAAAATTAAAAACTATAAACCTAAGTTAAGGATTAAAAAAACAATTTGCCTAAACATTTTTTCTTAGCTCTTAATAACAGTAATACGTATGAAATTTGATTGTTGATTTTTTTATCGAGTCATCTCTGGGGAGTTCCAAAAACCGTCCGCCACACCAATTCCGCCGGTGGATTTCACCCCTTCACGTTTTCTTCCTAACCAGGCGTCAAAAGTGCCGAGGCATCGACTTCTTTGTGTCGATATTAGTTATGCAATGTTTTTCCAATTTAAAAATATCGGGGAAATTTTCTTTTTCTTCTTTTTTTTTGTGTGTGTGTGTTACAAAGTGCTGAGTATTAATAAAATAGTGATTGCTCACATCTGTCGTAACAGGCTACACGGTGAGCTTATTAACATAAAGTTTTGAGATAATTAAACACCCTAATATGTAGAACTTACCGTTTTATTATGATTGTAACCTCAGTGTAGCTAATTCATCAATAAGAGTAATAACCTTAAAGATTATTTATTCCATAAGATTCGTAAGTTTGACGTTTCAATCTGTGTTATCATCCTCTTGTGATAATAATGCATAAACAAAATAACAGTAAAAGTAAAATGACAGAGTTTGTTCGCACAATTTGCAACATATTTCGATCTCAGTTGTGAGTCATCATCAGATATCTACTCCAAGTAACCCTCTTTTACTACATCAGATGTTAATCTGTATTCGAAACGTCATATTGTAAATTGTGTTTTTTCCAAATATATTGTCAGTAAATGAAATGGGTTGTTTTATTTTTACTATTATTAACTGATTTAAAAGGAGGTTTTTATGACAAACTTGCTTAAACAGAATACTTCTACGTGACTATCTGGCACTGTAGATAGCATGTATTTGAAACTTGGAATTAAAATAAAAAACTATGATTGGACGAAGTACCTTCATTTGAAATTTATGTTATATATTTATCTCTGTATAACCGTGCTACGTGTAGATCAAATGACGATGATACCGCTTCCAGCAATTTGTTGTCTACTTTGAGCATACTTATCTTGTGGTTACAACATTTCACCAACCGTATTTTTTGTACGTCCCAACTTCTGATGAAATTATAATAGACACTATGACAACTTTAATGAATTTATGATTATCACTATCAGATTATGGGCAGTTTTATTCTTACTTCAGTAAAAACGGTATACGTGGAGAAAATAAACTTCTGTTGTTCCCGATTGTAAAAATCCTATAAAAACTGTTGTATAAACTGTGTTTTGTATAGACAAAATAGTATAATTTGTGAGGGTTGGTATATTGTCGTAAAAAGTTTGTCCTTGGCAACATCGAAGTATCGAAGCATTTTCGTCCTCTGGGGCCCTCTCTCCCATGGAGAGGAATGAGTGGCCACGGAACATATAACATATTTTAAGAATAATCAAGAAACCAAAAAATACCACCATAAATCGTTTGTATTAACAAGTCAATGTAATACAAGATGCTTCATAATGTGAAAAAAATAACATTTCGTGTAGGTCAGATGCCATCGCCGATAATTCGCTCCACCGTTCATATATTCACCGATCTCAGGAAGTCTATTGAATTTTTAATTTAAATGCAAAATAAGAAAATAATTTGCGTCGTAATGATGTTTCTTGAGAAACTATAAGTAATATCTCACTTTATACATTTATTACTTTCAGGCTGTGATCGGTATTTTTCTGTTAAAACTTCAACAAAGTCGTAAAAATTACAAATTCGTCCAGTAGAAATGAACATAAACAATGAAACTACAGAAAATTTATTTTTTTATAAAATATTTTATAAAAATAAAATTACTACTTTTGCCCATCAGCAAACATTTCATACTTGATTATAGATCAGCAACCACCGCAATTAGCGGAAATACTAGATTTATCCAAAATTACTGCCTTTGTGGTAGGATAATATATATTTTAAGCAAAGATAGCCAGTTCTTTTCTTGTGTGATTATCTCTTCGACCTTGTTTGATACGTTAACTCCTTCTACAACCGTGAATCTCACCCTCGTGAAATTTTAATCTCTGAAATCTCAACTTTTAAGTAACAAAAATTAAAATGTTTCATTTGAGAACTTAGCCATATTTCTTGAGTGGCATTAGCACTTTGCTGGGTTTTTTTTTCTTTTTTCCTTAAGGCATTGTTTCAGTTTCCGTGTAAAACAAAACTGCGTAACAATATAAGTAATATCATTTTTAGAAATTAGATAAAACGATCGAAATTTAAATTGTGTTACATAGCCAACATTGCTCTTTCTGATCCATGGCTCCAGAAACCCTGGAAAATAACAAAATGTAAGAAAGCAGAATAGAAAAACTAGGAGATGGATATAAAATTATTTATGAAAGATATAAAATGAGAAACAAATGTATGTTGGGTGAAACATACCATAATGTACTAAATTGAGATTATCATTGCAATAAAAATATAAAAAAATGTTTACATATCTTCATATCTCTGTTGATGAATCATAGCCGTGAAGAAGGCACATTAAATTAAGCAAAATGTTTGTAATGTAAAACAAGTTGAATTTTAGTTCAAAGGCCTAGCCTCGAAAAATAGTCCAATTAGTTATAACTCGAAAGATCGATGAATATCATTTTGTGAAAATAGCAAAATATTTGTTTTGTTTACATTGGGGAAATATTCATTTTCCAGTGAGGAATATTTTTTCTAAATCATAGTTCATATTTGCAATCAAATCTTAATTTTACCAACATGATTATGAGTAACTATATTTTTAGTGCAAGGAATCTTTGATAACTCCTATGATCTGGGTTAGTCCTATTGCAGAATGAGAGTGAAATTCTGTCGCGTCACGTGAGATCATTGCTCTAGAGATGATATAGTTAGTCATTCTGCATAACCGTGCCAAGTGACTAGAGCTATTCGGTAGCAAAACATAATGCAAAAGCTCAGCTAGTTCTATTTACTATATCAAATCGCATTATTCAACGCTACGGATTAAGTAATAGTTTGTATTCTATAAGAAACTATTACTGAGATGTATAATTTCAAATAAATAACTGAAACCTAGATACTAGTTTCCGATAGCATTCAATAGTTTGTTAACTTACCGGTACTTCAGAGAAACTATGGGTCTTTTCTGTTCCTTTTTCCTGAGTCTATTCTGATCCCGCAAATACACGTCTTGCAGACGAGCAGTACAGAAAGATTCGTCATACAATGGAATAGTAATGAACGTAAATCACACTTTAAATTCGCATAAATTATACATTTATACAAAGTATAAATGACACATTGGAAATTGAGGGATGTATGAAAAACATTATCAGTTTCATATACAAACTCCTTGTAAAGAGACGATTACTAGTCTTAACTCAGAAACCTGTACGAACTCTGTTTCTATTCCACGCATTACGTTCATTATATGCGTATTCGAAGAGAGAGATTAAATTGTTTTGGCAGATATCCATTCGTTTTCAACCATTCAGCAAACTTTATCTCGATACTCGATACTGTGTATATCCATTCTACATATAACGCGCTACACGCGTTTTCATCGATACAACATACAACGGTAATTTTTATCTAGTCTCAGATTACACGTCTTATGATTTACTTATCTCTCTATTTCCTGGATCTTTTTATTATGTTAATACATTTTTGTAAAACGCTTGTCGGGGTGATTGATTTCGTTACTTCACAGGTTTGAACTGCGTTGTTCCATAACGAAATCCCCTCCAAAATAAATAAGTCAGTAATCAGGAAAAGGACGAGTTCTATTAAATTGGAGAAGAAACCAAGTGCTTGTAGAAAGAAAAACATACTCGTNACAGTTGGGCACGTCAAATCGTCTGCAATTCCTGAGAATTTAGTGTCAATGCAGTCGCCTGCAGCACTCACGAATTTGAGACGTAGAAATCTTCGAGTTTCACTACATAAAGTTCAATCACAATGTTCATATCTGCAGTAGCGTTTGACTGATCTCAGCTCGGGTAGCGAGGGGAGACATCTCGGTCATCCGGAGCGATACACAGAGGTCTTCTCAGTAGCAGATCAGAATGAATTCTAGCTGTGATCAACAAAATAATTTCACCTTGGTAACCTTCCAATTCGTCGAGAGAATCCTTTGTCTCTGTTCTGGAACCTTCCTAACAGCGTCCGTATTTCTTGTCAATTAGTCTTGCCTTCACATTCTAGTAAGTTCCTAACAACATCATATCTGTTCTAGGAACGCGTACACATCTGTCGTTCTTTGGAGTACATAAACAAACGTTCGTTTGTCTTGCGTTCGGTATCTTTGAGTGCAGAATGTCTTCCGTGTGATAACATGTAATACCTATTCAAGTGTTGCGATTGATAGCGTGTAGAAGTAACATGATATGCTACCTATTGTTTCCCTTCCTTCCTTCCTTCCTTCCTTCCTTCCTTTCTTCCTTCCTTCCTTTCTTCCTTTCTTCCTTTCTTCCTTTCTTCCTTTCTTCCTTCCTTCCTTTCTTTCTTTCTTTCTTTCTTCCTTGTTTCCTTCATTCATTCCTTCATTCATTCCTTCATTCATTCCTTCATTCATTCCTTCATTCATTCCTTCATTCATTCCTTCCTTCATTCCTTCATTCATTCCTTCATTCATTTATTCCTTCATTCATTCATTCCTTCATTCATTCCTTCATTCATTCATTCCGTCCTTCCTTCTTTCCTTGTATTACTTTCTTAACAGTATAGCATTTGTTTTAAATATATTGTATTATTTTTTTGTATTTTGTAAAAAATAACACCTCAATGAATCTAAACGAATGTAAAAGAGACACTCAATGAATGAATACGCGTATAAATTTAAAAACAAGAACATGAAGTCGTGCATTCATAATGTAAGCTATTTATTCACTGTTTCATTTATTCCATACGAATTTACATCCCTTGCATTTTTTCAAAATCTACGTAATGATACAATAGTAAGCGATAAGTGTAAGGTTCAAATATTATTCAATAACGCGTTTTCTTCCTGACGTGACATAGCATATTAGGGTAAGCAAATATGATATTCAAGTAATTAAAAGTGAATCTTATTTAATAGAACCTGTCTTACAATTTTAAACCTTGTTTCAATTTTCTCCATTGAAAATTAACTTGCGTAACGTAACTTCTCGCCTTCTTATCTCGTAGAGTATGAATTGCTAAATTTAAACGCGAAACATTTTTATTGTTTTTATTCACTACTACATGATGAAATAAGATATTTTAATCACATTACTGGGTCTTAAGTTATAAGTTAGCAATTGCATATTTGACTGAAATTGGTTTTTTAATTGCTCGATTTATATCGTTGAAGAGATTAAAAGGGGGATTGGAACGCAACCCCAAGAAAATTCGTTTTTGTTAAGGTAACAACAAGAAAGTAATTTTCTAAAAAGGAGTAAGTAGGTGTATGACCATGTGGAGGGCAATAAACTACTTGGGATCAGAAGAGTAGTGAATTTAATATTTCAGCAAAATCATGATCCCACCGCTACCTAAAACAGAAAAAAGGTACTAGTTATATCTATAAAATATTTTTAATTGTTTCTGTGTTGTTAGTTATAAAACAAATACGTTCAGTTTCTCGACTTCTAGCTTTCTAATTGTGATTACTTTTAATATCTTTCAAAATTCGTGATAAATAATAACAATAGTATTCATGTCTCAGTCTTAACCCCAAATGCTACCTCCACCATGTTCGTTCGTAGTGGACATTCGCCTTCGCCTGAAACAAAACCGGAGGTAAGACCGTGATGTGGATTACGTGGGAAATAATAAGCGAGCAAGGGAATCCCACTTACGACTGATAACTTGCAGACCACAGGCAGATAATTAATCTTTGAATCAATCTTCAGTGGACATATTTCTTCCGTGTACCCTACACGTGGAGATGTGATAACTTTCCGTCAGGTCACTTATCCCCTGTATGGGGGTGTCTCTCAGGTCTTCCGGGATTTAGGTCTCGGTGGAAATGGCGTACAGTTGTAGAAGGCGAACGGGTGGTGTAGTGGTTAACGCCCCTGCGATCAAAACAGAATTCCCGGGTTCGATTCCCTGTTCGTCACCATTTTCACCTGACCGTAAGTTATCTCATATCTTCTCCATGTGTAGGGTACACGGAAAAAATATGTCCACTGAAGATTGATTCAAAGATTAATTATCTGCCTGTGGTCTGCAACGGAGAATTTGAGAAGGCGTGTGACATTTTATGTCCGTAAAACAAGGACGCTTTATGGAAAGGCAAGTCGTGTCTCAAGTTATTCTTTTTCTCAGTGATATTCCGTGTAATCAGTGTTGCTGATCGTTACCATTTTTTAATAATCCGGTTACATCGAAGTTTAATAAAAAAGAACTGGAAAAAGTAAATTTAATGAACTCACTTCATTTACGTTTCCTCTAAATGAAGGAGAATACACGACTGACTAAATCTTTATGCTAGATTTCAAAGTGGTTAGTTCTATTAGATTTTTATTGTAACCCCATATCAGACGAATGAATTCTTTTAAGATTTACCCCGTTCTCTTGCATTTGATACGACCGCCGTGTAAGGAAGACCGAACCTTTCCCCCGGCTTTTAATGTCAATTGATTGATCGCCGTAATGTGAATGATAAGAGCAAACCGTCGCGACGTGACTTGCTCCTCTCTGTTTTCGCGCCGAGGAAAACGCTCTCCCGCTCGCGCGACGCGTGTCTCGGAGAAATCGACGTCTCAAGAAAAGGGTCAGATGCTTCCAACCCTCGCACGACACAACTCACGCATCAACTCTCAGAGGAATACTGTCTTGTCGGGGTTGAATTACATTAATAGTTTAAAAAAAACTAAAAAAACACACACATTTCAGTAATGCACTAAGAAATAAAAAAATATTTTCTAACTTATTTCGATTGATAAAAAATCCCATTGTCCAAACGTTTGCTACTACTTCGAGTCTAGACCTACTTGATCATACTACTATTTAGTTTATATAAGACCTCTTTATTTCACAAACAAATAACAAGGAAAACGTACCCAAAATTTTGGGATTTTTCTGGCGCTTTCGCGGGGAGATTGGTCGGAAATCGAACCAAGTCGCGGGAGATTTGGATCACGCCGCCATACAAGAACGGGAGGGCACAAGGGCTATATTGCGCTACCTTTTAGGTACTACTCTCTGTAATAGTTCAAATTCTCACCATACAGTCACAGACATTCTCATGACTTGGCGCGAGTTCAAAAGCAATATGGGAAGGTCGAGTACATACGACAATCTCTAGTATGATCAAGTAGGTCGTGCTTCGAGATGAAGTATAATTCGTTCTTTGCATAAATATGAGAGTGGGAAGCAATAGTCTCCAATGTGATAGATATGTTATACTTGACACATGTATACCAAGTTTGGTTGAAAATAGGTTTTGGTTTTATATGGAATGATAAAGAACGGGTGGGTATGATGCATGAGCTAAGTGGATGTTACGTACACCAAAGTGAGCGATGTTGTAAACTCTGTACAATAACAATATTCTGTACAATATTTCATGTTTTTCTGAGATAATTGATCTCACGACAAAAGAGTATAGAGTGATTAGATAAATTTTCTTTTGACCTCCAGTCGACCAGAAGAATTAAGCGCCTTATTTTTGTACTCAAAATTGGTGATTTACAGACCAAAACTCAGAAAAAGTTGGTGTCATTTTCGTGAAATAAACAATAGTTTCTATTTTTCTTATCCGTACAACGCGACAAAACCATCTCAACCGAGCTTACCTTCCTTTCCGCCATGAGTCGGAAATGAGTGCGGATTACGGTACAGCACTAGGAGTGGCAGAAAAGAGTGAATCATTTCGCGAATAAGGATGTAACGGGATTTTGGATACTTTCTACGTTCTCAATCTACTTCTTTGAATCTCTGAATGACATCGTGGGATCAGTATTAGATCTTCTGCATGGCTGATGCAGAATATATTGTTTCAAGCATTCTTGAGAGATTCATAGGTAACAAAATGCTGAGTCCATGAAATCGTTACATCGTCGTGATTTCGGAACATTCTGATCGGTTTCTTAACGATATGTGATATGCAGTTACACATATACCTACGTATACATTCTCAATACAATTTTTAAAGCTACTCTTTCGAAGACATATTCTGGATCATTGATTCCAGAATTTTAAAACTTTGCGTAATTCTTTGTGAAATTGTTCGTAATTTGTAGTATTTAATATACTCGTATAAATTTTTCTAACATTAATACAGTTGTGTAGTTGTTATAAGATCTCATTCATAATGTGGTATTTCTTGTGAGAAAAACTTTTTTTTGTTCTTTTAAAGTTATTGTAGAACTCACCAAATCAAAAATTGTATTGGCGAAATATCTGTAAAGTCAAAATCCATATTTCCTCGTGTGAATGGAATTGTGTGAGAGAAAGCTCACACATATTCGTTTTGATATTTTTCAAAAAATAAAAGTTAAGAATAAATTGTATTACACTTGCAATCTAGAAATGTACGAATTAAGTATTACTATTCCTAGAGAAATAATAATAATAATAAATTTATTATTATTATTATTTCTCTATAAATTTATTATTATTATTATATAATACTAGGTCTCGAAGGTCGCTCGAGAGATATGTTGATATGGTTCTGATTATAGTGATTAAATTGGTTATATGTTGGCTTATCCAGCAAATCCATTAACCGCTACAAAATAAAAGGATAACTCAGATCAATTAACAGGGAACAATAAATATTTCAAAAAATAATTACAAAATACTAATAGTAAAGAAAATAAATATTAATGTAACTTAATCATTTACAAATGTTTAACCCATTGATTCAGTAGCGTAAGTTGCACTCCAATGATTGCGTTGTGGTCGTGTGACCTATGTATTTTCAATAGTAAACTTGCCGGATTGATTCCCCGCTCTTCTGGATTGGGTCTGATGAAGGTCTCGTTTCCTTCACCTATCGTAGATCAATCTTTGTTCGGTACCTTATGATTTCTGAATTTTTATTTCACCATAACTTACACTCATATACAAGCATCCCTGAATAAATCTCGTTATAGTTATAAAACAAAAGGACGTGAAAGCTTACTTCGAAGCTTGTTGGTATCCCGTGTAAATTGAATTCTTTGTGTCATTCAGGCAAATCCATTTAACGAAGTGTTTCAATTCTAGCACCAGTGGTTGGTCCTCGACGTCTTGTTGTTCAACTGCTTCACATAAATGAAACAAAAACCTTTAAAAAATTGTTGGTTTACGCGTTATGAAAATTGGGTGAAAAGCAAATAATTTGCATAAGAAATCTCAAGAATATAGAAAAATTGTCAAAATTATTCGATGTTTAATTTATTAACATTAATAAAAAGTACTAATTCATTTATAATCTGAATACGCTACTAGGATCTGGTAACATGTTTCGAGTATCGTTCGTGTCCAATATCCTTTGCCACTCTGTGAGTGTTTGAATGGTGGCAGCGGTTACAGAGCCGTGTGCCAACTGGGACAGCGGAGCGCGCCCACAGCCGAATTCCTGAACGAACACGATGCAACATTATTTGTCGGCCTTCTTGGAAGCTCTGTCTCTTCTCACTGCACAAGATATACCACGTGAAGAAAATCGCTTCTCCCTCATTCTTTCGAGCAGCTATTACAATAAGTGATTCATTGCAAACTTCAATTGACCCTTGAATTCTTCATCCTGATCTTGGTTTCCCCTGGGGTTTTTGCGGTTGGTTTTTGAATTGGTAGAAAGTAATATTTTTTTAGATGTAAAGTGAAATTAAGTCATACTGTATTAACAGATTTGTTGACTATAAATTTTTTATAAAATAAATAAACACCATTCAAAATCTCGTTATTGTGAACTGTGAAAAAGTATTTCATTTTTCTAATTTTTACTTTTAAACAGTGCTCAAGTTGAAATTGTAATTTTAATCCTCGGGAGCGAAAAATATTTCTTCTGTATATTATTTATTGAAGCTAAGAAAATGTTCGAAATAAAACGATTGTTTGGATTCCTTTGCAGGCGAAACATTGTGTAACATGTTTATGTGTTTCTGAAATTGAGATAGAGTCAGCGCAGGAAGAAGCTTGAGAAGGAAAAAATATCAGGGAATGACAACCAACCTGCGGATCTGTCGGCGTTGAATGCTGTTATTAGTGATTTTTTTT
>NNCF01127092.1:132778-309577 GCA_002313205.1 Laupala kohalensis | reverse complement strand
TTTTTTTTTTTTTTTCATGCTTTTAAAGATTTTTTCTACTGTCTTAAGATTTTATTTCGTATACTTGTTAAAATGCCGAAATGTTATTTGTGTCAATAAAATTTATTTGTTAGTAAAATTTTATATTGCATCTTTATTATTTATTGAAGACTAGAAGAACAAATAGATATAAGATGTTTCCTGTCATATTCATGATAATTTCTAGGTATAATTTTTATGCTAGCCAATATTTTCTCATATATTTCTTTATTCACAATTTGTCCAACTTTAAGAACATTCAGTGAATTATTTTTAAGCTCATTTGCATGAGAGAGAAATATTATCTATGGTGTCTCCTCTAATTTATTATTGCATCAAATTCAAGAACTATTTAATTTGCAAAATCTATAGTTAAAGTCAAGTGGCTTGAATCTCTTCAGTCTTCTGTTGTCTTCACTGTTGTCGAGCTTGCTCAGGGCCAAGTGACTGCGGTGGGTTAACTGATACATTTTGCTGAGTTCTGTAATGGATTTACTGTACCTGTAAATCACCATGTAGAACATAGAGATGTACCATAGTGCGGTGTTTAGGATGCGGAGGGCTCTAGACTGGACGTGTTGAAGAATTTCAAGATTTGAGTGAGTCACAGCACCCCACACTTGTTCCATAAATCCAAACAGGTTGTAATATAGATTTATAAATGAATATTTTTTTGGTGAGGGAGATGGAAGATATTATGCTCAGAATCCAGTACATATTTCTCTGTTTTATGTCGAGTTCCTTTTTTTGTTGTTGTTGTGATGTGGTTTTTCTAGGAGAGTCGTCGATCAAGATGTATTTCCAGAAATACAGCCGTTTCTGATTTAGGTATGTAGGAATCATTCATTTTAATAGGTGGGCACAGCCAATAAAGGAAATTGGTTCTCACAAGAATGAAATTCCATCATCAAACATGAATAGTTTCATGCTTGATATCGTAATCCTACATTGAGTCAATGTATCTCGAGTACATGGAAAACAAACAAAAAAATTTATGGAAGTATTTTGCAAACAAAAATTTTATAGTTTTCATACGCAATTAAATTTAGAAAATTGGGTTGTTTACATATCTGAATATCTAATAATAAGGATATCAATACAAAAATATCAATTATCGCTTAAATTGAATTAAGCGTAATCATGAATTGAACTGAAACATTATCATTTTCGTATGGACCAACATTGGACTACCACTAATGTTTTGAACACTTCATTCCTACTCAGGAGTATGAAACTCAATGCTATTGCCTTCAAATAGTATTCCATCGTCAAAATAATTATTCTTAATTTAATAAATAATTATAAAAAATATTTTACTGAGAAAAACGCAAAATTTAGTGTATAATTTAAGCAGTATTTAATTAAATTGAATTTTATTTCATTTGACTCCTAGCTNTTTAATTAAATTGAATTTTATTTCATTTGACTCCTAGCTACATTTGCGGGTAAATTTCTACCCCATCCGTCACGTTTCGGTTTATAATTTTATTCCTAGGGCAAGGTCGCCGCTCCGCTTCCATGTAATTAATACGACTGTGCTTCCACAGTGTGCGTTCGTGTGCCAAGTAACGGTCATTATTTCCGTAGTTACGAATCCATTGCGGTCAAAAACTACCCTCTTTTACCTGTCAATATTCACTGATTTCATTAATTGCAGGCAAATTTGAATATTGTTCAAAATAGTCTAATTGATGTGTTTCTGCAAAATGGATATGCGAAAGTAGCAAATGAGTGCCATTACATAGAGATAAAGAATTAAATTCTAGTTGATTCAATGGTCTCTTAGTCTGTGACTATTGGACCAATATACGTTTGGTAATTCTTTTTGTAGAATTCAAAACTTCAGTCACTGTTAATCTTTTTTCTTTATAATTTACTTAATTTATCTTTGTTTGATGTCCAAACATGTTTTCATTATTACAAAGCCAGCTATTCTTTCTAATATATGAAACGAATTACGTAAAGTAATTTCCAAGAGGCGAAAAATTCGTTTGTTTTAATGTAAGTGCCTTTGTTGTTGTTAAAATATTCGTTACATTTTAAGAAAACTTGCCTACGATTTTCCAAAAATAAAAACACTACTTTTATTAATTACTCGAGGATAAAAAATACAACAAAAGAGTTCTAGCCTTTTTTTGTTTTGAGGATAGAAAACGTCCTCACAAAGTCACTAATGTTATTCTAAATAGAGAATGCAGTGAATGGTTAACAGTAAAAGTAAGGATGTACGGAATATTTATGATCTAAGAAACATTTTCGTAACCCACCCATTTAATTCGTATTTTATTTTTTATTCATTTATCAGGATATAATGAAAATATTCCCATTCAACAGATAGATTTATTCACAAAAAATAAATGCAACTATTCCATGAAGAGTTTTGAAAAATGTTGTATAATAGACAGTTTTCTTCACCGAATTACTAAGACGCATTGATCAAACGAAGAGATTACGGAAATGTTATTGGATAAGCAAAATGACTTCGTTCAGTGTTTTTTTTTGTGGGGCTTTAAGGGCTCGTCAACAACAAGGTCATTAGAGACCATTCGTTCAGTGGTGAGACCATTTCTACTCAAATATCCAATTTCGATGACCATGAAATAACTCAAGGTACCTTAGCGCTATCTAACGCGATATGTTGTAACTCGAAGCAGATTCGGTCTTTGGCCACAAAGTGCGCACATGTGTCCTTGGTAACATGCGAAGTGACACATTGGCTTGAAACATTTACATCTATCAATATTATCATGAGACGTTTTATTTATTTTTTAAACTTCTCTTAGGCAATCAACTATATTTTATAGCACATTGTTTCACCGAGAGGAACAGAATCAGATAGAAACGTTATGCTACAAAATAAAGTTATCTTTTGTCTAAGAAATGGTTGAAAATATTTCAAACATGTCAAGAATTATTCAGTGTTGGCAGAACTGCCCATCTTCAACAAACTGAGTCACGTGATTTGAGTATATTCCAAATTCACAGGAATCATATAAAAATGAGTTTTCGTTATTGTCATAAGACATTTCGGAACACTAAATATTGCTTGCGATATATTAGATTTTGAATGATTATACATTTAATTACGGAGAAATAATTTCAACAAGTGATCAAGATAATATTATGACGAAATATTAATAAAAGTTTATATACTATTCGTTACTAATCAATTGCTTAAATCAGTTGAGAGATAAGTAGGATACGCCTAACTATAGTATGTAAGCATAATAAAATAACAAATAATTTTAACCGGAAAATGATGCTTTGGTGTATTATAAATGTAGGAAGTTTATTCATATGAATTAATTTTTTAGATACTTTCTACTTCGAGTAATTTAGAAACCTTGATTCCCAACATGCAAAATTAATTTAGAGTTAACGTATTATCCTTTTCAAGGAGGTTTGAAACCAAATGTAATTTAACCAAATAATGTATTTTTAACAAATAAAAATATGACAATATTGTCAGTAGCGAGCAATAAATAATTTCATTTGTATCAGATTTATTATATCTGTTGATTTTCATGATCAGTTGCAAGTTATGTTAAACGCCATTTTATGCCATTCCCCGATTTCTGCGACGAGAATACAATTTGTAATATGGTTTGAAAACGATGTGTCATTTTACTCAAGATATGCTAGAAGCTCTTTAAAATTGTCGTGCAACCTACGCAGTCCAGATACCTTGCCACAGCGAAGTACCAATCCATTTTTGGAAAGCAACATCAATACAGGCATTATGATTACAGAACTGGCAGTATTATTACTTTGTTATTTTAACAAACTTGTTAAGTTTTAAAGCGCGTTACAAAAATAGTTCGTGTTCCTTTAGACAAAATTTCGAAGTACTTAACAATATTGAAATTACTTTAAATTTATGACATTGAAATTAAAATTTATTTGAATATCTAGTTTGTAGTAACGTTCCTCACTTTAGATATTACAGGTTAATAAATGAAACGGTGATATTTGAAGCAAGCACGACAGTTTCTGTTGTTCTCATGAAATTAAGAGCTATTCATACGTCTATGTTGTTTCTTGAAAACATATGAATAAAAATATCCCACGTAGACAGAGCCGAAGCTAAAGTATTCGTTTTATTTGAAATTCCTTTGGAGCATTGGCATATAGCATGGTCATATACATCTCCACATACAGGAAAGTTCCTGAATGAAACACTAGAAATGTCCTGAGATATTTACTGTTTCAGTAAAAGACATATGAATAAGATGGGACAAGAATGGTTGGAACTAGTGACACAGGATAGAATGCAAAAAGAAAAAGTTCCATAAGCGTATAATTGCAGAATTCGTATTTCATAAGTAGATGAAGAAGAAATCGCACACTTCATGATATAATATTATAGCTTTTGGAAAACGTACTCTTAAGGGAGGTAAGAGATCATGCTGGTACTAACTAGTTTTATTTATAAGACTTGGCATGTGACAATTGGGGGATATTAACCCAGTGACCAAGATATTCAATGTCCATCGAGAAGCAAAACATCCGATAGCAATGGGACCGCAATGAGACATGCAAAATTACGCAGAATCCTCCGAAGAACGTAAATGTCCCTCACGAGCGCTTCCTGGGCGTTTTCGCACGCGAATCTTTCCGAAGGTCGCCCGATTCCGGTCGTCTCCGACTGGCAATGCTGCCGCCTCGGCCTGGAATGCGTTTGCCCCATCGCTGGGAGGTCGACCATCCCCGCTAGAACCACCTTGCCAAGCACGCGTGGCATGCGAATCCCACGCACATGCGTGACACAGCACACATTGAACGCATAACACTTGATTTTGATTGGAGAAGAAAACAGAAAAAAGCATAACACTACGAGGTAATGCCGTCTAGTATTTCATGTAAAGGGACAGCGTATATGTTGCTTATAGGTACCATATACACAACAAGTTGATCGGCAATGATGATCGGCAAGACACAGCTTTTGTGGGCGTAGCAGCCGGCTTCGACCTCAGGCCAATCGACTTGGCGATCAGTGGCGATAAAGATCAAAGGAACTCGCAACGCATTCAGGAAGTGGAGACGCTTCCGACACAACCGATCGGCTTAATGCGGACGCACCTTTGCAATATGACAGGATAGCGAAAGTGATCTCGTCAGAGGTTAATATGTTTCACGCCAAACCCTAAGATATCTTCACGGGGTTCACGGAGGATAGAGCTCCGCAGCTGTTTAGATGACTTCAGCAGATTTCTAAAACCAACCCCAAGTCCATTTCAACCCTTAAAAAAGATTTTTGCTTATTCTTGATTAAGATAGCGTAGATGGATTAAATCACAAAAATATCTGAAATCGGCAGAAAAAATTAGTTACAAGTATATATATTGTAATATCAACTTGAAAAACATACCTCACCGGCCATTTAAATGAAATAATAGCAATTATAAATGATGGTGTAATGCATCGCGTCTTATGGAGATAACATTTATTTTCAAAAAATGACCAACGTTTAAATCATCAATGTGATGAAAACTTTACTTTTATTTGCAGTAAATTTTCCGTAATATTATTTACATCACTTTTATCTATAGTTCACCGGACATTTGAGAAATATATTTAACTTTTTCCGCAGTGAGATGCATAAATCACGAAACAGTTGTTCTCGGCCACCATGTTCTACCATGCTCTTATGCATACCAAACAAGTCAAGCTACTTCCCTATTATCGTTTGTCCTACATTATTAACTGATAGATACAAATTATATCATGTTTACTTCGTTATTATTCATATTGTTGTGTTTTAAAACGATTACAATAAAAATAAAGACAATTATAAATCTCAGTGATTTGACTAACTTGGAGTGCTGGTCCCACCTCTAGAAATTTTATTCGCTTCACGTTCAAGTTGACAGAAAAATTACAGAAAATTACAGTTATTTACGTCCAACCCCTCAAACTTCACTCTTCCTGAAGAAGTGGATGAGGGGAGTATGTAAAAATAATCGAAAATCACCGTAATTTGTCTCGAATCCACAGTTTTCGAGGTGGCTTAGATAAGAAAATACGCGTGTGATGCCTTATCTTTACCAAACACAGACCCGCTAATATATATAATATCAGACATTAGTGTATTAGATATGTTAATTCCTTAAAACATGTTTGTAATTAAATGTGAGATAAAAACTGATCAAAGTTAAGTGAAATAAAAGTCAAATACCGTTTAAACATGTATGACAAATATGACAAAGAACACAAGACAGATCAAGGGCTGACTTTTATTGGACTAAATATTTACAAACGGCGTGCTAGATGTATATGATATTATTTTTACTACAAATTCTCCAAGATACCGCCTTCGAACGCGATGTATGCGTGACTCCGTCGGAGCACTGAATGGCAGTCATAAACGCCGTGAATGCTTCATGAAAAAATTCATGGCTACTTCATTCGAGCGCCCACGTCGACAAGTCACGCATGCATAGATTCAGTTTATATAGAAGAAAATATTCAATATTTCAATATTTTTAGAACTTTTTCTCGTAAAGAGTACATATTCCTAGTACATTTATGAAAATCAACAACAAAATTATTATTCGTTTGAATTCGACAACTGAAGAAAATGTTTTAGAACGGCATCAGCGCGCTCTAGCAATGACATTTTAACTCTTCCGCACAGTGCTGCCACCTGCGAGAAAGAGCTGTACTAGAACTAATTTGAAAGAATCGTTCACAGGTTCGTTGCCTGTCTTCACCATTTCAGCAGGCCCTACTATGTTGGCAAAAGTTAAAATAATGTATCACGATAACAAAAAATGTTTGTCTTAAGATCAATGAATGATATGATTCGAACACAATTTTTTAAAATTAAAAATTTAAGTAATTCCTTCTAAAGCGCCTTTTTTGTGTTTAAATACAACGAATTTTGACATCACAAGAACTTGGCGCCTTAAGTCCACCCCATAATCCTCTAGCAAGCTTCAAATGTTTTTCGATAATTCAAGAACAGTAGTATTTGAAGAGTGTAACTTTAGTGGTGAAATAACAGGTAACAAACCGATGACAAAGTCTGTTAAATGAATTATCAAACTGCCCCGGATTCAATTGTAGTTTTAGACATGAATAAGGAACCTTGAATTATATTTTGCTTTCAGTGGTACCAACTCCATTTGATTTATTATTCCAAAAGTACGCGTTATAAATAATGAATGTTACTTTAGATTCAGAGGCATGACATATTTAAGATATTTTATTACTATTTAATAATGTAAAAAATTCTAATTTAAAATGTGAATTATGACTAAGTGATTATGACAAAATGTATTCCAAATTAATGTTCATTAGATGTTGATTTTGAAAACAATCTACTTAAAATTGCTTCTCAATGATTCAATACCATGACGTGTTTTTATAGTCTTTATTGTTAAATTTCGTTATTAGTATATCTTTGTTCTTCATATTTTTTTGTACATGTGCTTATTTTTCCGTAAGTGTGACGATAAAGTTCTCTTCATATCCTGTATTTTCAATCAACATGGTATTGAAGAGTATTTTACTTTTCATATGAAAACTAAATATATGATTGTACTACTATACTACTTGCCTTTAACATCAAACATTATATCTTGCATATCAAATAGGTATTTTATATCTGAAGTAAAACTACATTTCACAATAAAATGGGTAGACTGCAGACCCCACAATTTTACCTCAGTTAATAAATCCTGTTAAAATATGTGGTTAATACGTAATAAGATGACATTTCACATTCACCCTATGCTCTAATTAATTGTGACTCCCTCTAAAGACATTGAAACATACTGTCACGGAGTGCCATTCACAAGTATGTGATAACTAGAAGATTGATATAAATCCAAAACCCGATCTTCAAAGTGTAAAAATTCTTATCTTGTAATTTTATTTTTACTCACAAAACAATATTCAGCGTTTCTTACTTATATAACATAAATATTTACCCATTATTTTAACTATCTACCAAAATTTGCTTTTAATTTTCTTAAGTGTCTTCATATTTTTTCTATCACACTAAATCTTGATAATTAATTATTATTTATTTTTCACTATTTATTAAAGTAATTTCTCACTACTATACTGAACATAAAAGGATATCAATGGAAATTACAAATTCAGTGTCTTCAGATTATATGAATCTTCATTCCGCTTACTTTTCGTTTATGAAAACGATTTGTAAAGTCATTTTGGCATTTGATGATGTCCATAAGTATTCGAGACCATGAATTTTAAAGCAGAAAATCTTGTTTGGTGTATTTAAAAAAGCATTTTATAAAACGTTTTAACGATGTTAAGTGGAAGGCTGATTTGTCCATTTTTTCTTTTTTTAAATTTTTCTCCTGTTCTGCAACAGAATTTACATTAACAGGGGGTTGTCTGAATAATATTTTATAGCTCTAGTGATTTACTGATTGCGGATGTAATACAGAATCGGGTAGAATTAGAAGAGTATTCCTTAGTGAATTGTAAGGCGAATACCACCCGCTAAACTAGTGTGTACTGTGGGTTGCATACTAAACAGGCTAACTGATACGGGCACTGAGAGTGTCTTCTTAAGTCATAAGCGTACTATTGTTTTCAATCCCTAGAGTTTGTATTATTCGTAGCAGTCATTTACTGGTCAACACGTTCACAGACTTCAAAGCAGTTTCCTTCTTCAAGCATACTTGTCTCGATTCAAAAAGGGTAAAGGGGTGAATATAGGGGTGAGTGTTAGATCTTTGTTCGTGTTTGAATCATAATAATGGTCTAAGGTATCGACTTCGAATTCGGAGTGCAATTGCTCCTACAGAATCCTCATCTATCTCATTAAATTTCTTTCCCTGCAATTCTGCAGGAGATGGTGCGGGTGGATGGAGGAGTACTCTCCCTCAAGAGGAGTTGTTGTATGGAAAGAATACCGTTGACAATAACTGACATACTAAATTGTGGACGTTTGTTTGGATTCGTTTAAATTGTTTGAAAAAATGACTGACAGAGGAATACGTCTTGAGATGCAGAAACATTTAAACCGTGTAGGTTAGACTAAATGACATTTTCCTGAGAAGTTTAATAACTTATCGAGAGATTATCCCTCTCGGACTTCTGATATTTTGTCGTTGTTTTTGTTGTTGTTGGATTTTTTTGTTTTGTTTTTCGTTTTTGTTTCTTGCTCAATCTTAAACCCATCACGACTGTCTAGGTGTTGCCATGAGCAAACAGGACGACATAAGAATCTCACATTAGAAGTCAACAAAAAACACAAAGGGGTACATTCATTCAAAAAGTACACGTCGATAGATTTCATATTTAAAAATTTATGGGTAGATGATGAATTTTTTCTCACAGTAATAAAATTGTATAGTTAGGTTTAAACTTGTTGTAAGAGCTGCGATGATTTATTTCTGAATTTTTTATATTTATGGTTGAGTTCAATAACAGCCGCTGCTTCTTTAGTTTTGGTTTTATTCTTCCGTTTGTTACTTCAATTGGCGTGAGATTTATTTATAAGATACTAGCTGATTAGTCGACGTTACCCGGAATTCGTTTTACTGGTTGGTCAACGAACCCTATCGCCGGGAACCGCGTAGTTCGCATTTTTGCCGTGGCAAGACAACACGGCGGCAACGCGCTTGCACTCATTCATTAAAACGCTTTTAAAATCTATAACATTCGCTCAAATATTACGATTTAATCATGCTTTTAATCTTCGTTAAATGCAGAAAACGAAATAACTATAAAATTTTATGATGATTTATTTTATCCTTCTTAAATTATTCTCTTAATTTGATGTATTTTAACACTCCTTTCTGTAATAAGGTTTCTTCGTAGTGAAACTTTTGTAGATAGAAATATGGTGTAGCAGACATTTTTGTAAAACACTTTGAGGTGAACAATGTTGCCATTCACACCTGTCGGCTATATCTAACTGTACGCAGTAAGCGAATATATAGCTCTTTTTACCCGACATTTATGGTCAAAATCACTCTCTATCTTTCTTTTTACGCATTTTTTAATTAAAAGTAGCCTATGTCCATCCTGAAAATCTTAACCATATCCTTGACAAATTTCATTACGATCGGTTCAGTGGTTTAGTCGTGATTAAGTAGCAAACAGACAGATATGCTTTCGCGTTACGCTTTTATATATTAGTTTTTATGTATAACGAATGTAGTACTATGATACTTTTACCAGACAGCAATAGAGTCTGATGTACTAAATTATGTACCGTTGCACCTTGGCAAAGAAGAATTAAAATTCCTTCGGAATATGTTGCTTTTCAATTGCAATTAAACAACAGGTTTTCATGGTTATAAGTCGCATAGCTGATATATATCCAGAAAGATAAAAAAATATTTTGAAGATTCCTTTTAGAAAGTAAATGAGGTGAGGTTAATGATTATTAATTTTTTTGAATATTTGTATAAACAGTTTTAGTGGGTATTAAACACTGTATTGTAGACATCTGGAATGTATTTTAATGTTTATTAGGTGCTGTCTAGAACTTGAAACAAGATTTTTTTAAGCACGCAAAATAAATTTTCGATGAATGGAACTAATAGCGCTCGCCACCCGTGAACCATCAATATATTTGCTGAATGTAAAATTAGTAGTATTTAAAATTAATGTCAAGGTTTTCTATCTTTAGGAATAGTACATTGACTTTCCATTGCTCCGCAACGTGACAGAACACCTTCAAATGATAAATCATTTGTAAATCATGCAAATAGTGATACTTTATCAAAGTCGAAACGAATTGTGAATAATTACTTTCTTTTAGGTTGTTTTAACATTTTAATTATCAATTTAGATTAATTATGCAAAAAAGATATACTGAAGATATCAATCGATATTAAACAATTTCTATGTTTATTCGAGTGCTACTTGTAAAAAATAACTCATTTTCGAAGAAGTATCAATACGTGAAAGCTATGTTTTTTATCCCATGGCGAAGAATGTACTACTTAATTCTCCGGGAGGAAGAAATCAAGGAACCATTCCATCAGTTCTGATCAAAAAACCCAAAGGATAACTGGAAGATAATTGATGAATGACGGTTTTTATAAAACACTTTATTAACAAATACATAGAATAAATATGTATATTTTACATAAATACGTAACACAGAACAATAAATAAGGAAATCAATAAAATTATGGAAATAAAAGGACGAGATAAGAGAATGGTAGCACCAGGATAATTCATGTTGTAATGTATCGAGTTTTGAATTCGTTCGTATAAAAATATATCTTAGGTTTTATTGCTTTCAAATAAATGTAACGCTACGGAAAGCGTTATGATTCGGTCCAATAATAGTCAATTTACGGTAAATGAAACTAGTGCGAAGTGTAGGTTACCAAGTCATTTGTTGTTTTATAGTCGGGGAAGAAAAAGTCTCGAACGAATTATATCGTCGTCAGGTACAAAGCAGGTTGAGGATAGGCAAGAGATACCAATCGCTGAGATGCATATATTTACGGTTAGTTCTGTATTAAGAAGCAGGCATGCTTGAACACACAAAAAATATGTTAGGTTTTATTGGTATTATTTTGTTATAGATAGATATGTTCTATGATAGTTATGGGTTAATGGCATCTAACAGCTTGGGTAATATTGTTCTCACTGAGCTCACTATGCAAGTATATTGATCTATGTACATATATTGCAAAGAAATATCTGTGTAGATATTTATTATAGGTTTACTCGTTACTTGCGTCTGGTTAATGAAGCGGGAAAGAATTGTGTAAAATTATTCGTAAGACTGGAGTAATTGAATCGCATTAGTCAAATTGAATGTAGGCGTTGGTAGTCCATAAGAATAAGATTCATATGTATACTGATTATATTATCACTTTGGTAATAAGAGTGTTGAATGTCGCAAATTGTTTCTATATCGTTTCCGTGGAAGCGTATTAGATTCCATGGAGAAAACTTCAATAGTTAATCTTGTGAGGGGAGAAGTCATCAACCCAATACTTGATGACAAGATCATTAACGACGAACAAACATCGACAAAAAGAAACGCACGTTCCCATAAACTATCCGGCTGTGAGGATCATAAACGCGCGGGTCAAAGCTCGCGCTGTGGAAACGAAGGGACCGACGATTCGCTCGGTGGAGGAAGAGACGGGAGTTTTAGGACGAGGGCGCAGGCACATGAGCGCGATAGGCCAGGCCTTGCGCGGCGGAAAGGTCGAGGCTACGGCCGTGATGACCGTGGGTGGGCACAGACACCACCTGGTACGAGGAGTCGTGGCCTCCGTGCGAACCGGACAGCAGCTTCTTGAGACCGATGACTCCGGCGAGCACGAGGGCCAGTTTGCTCACGAGCAAGGCCTTTCCGGCCAACAGAGCGAGGCCTCCCAGGGCCACGGGGATCAGCATGGCGCCCATCAGCAAGGGTAGGAGCAACAGGCCGCTGTTCTTCTTCTTACGAGCTGAGAACAGACGAACGGGGTGTTGTAGAATGATATGTAATCTCTGTCAAAGAAAACTAAATATTTAGCTTCTAAATAACTATACATTTTACAATAAACAACGTTTCAATAACATTTTATTTAATAAATCTCAATAAATAATGTAATTTATCAAAATAAATATTTATTCTACATTTTAAATAGTATCACATTATATTGAGTTTAATCTCCCCTGCAAAGGAATATTTCCGCCTTCGACAATTCACAAATTACTGCTTTTCTGCTAATAAAATTCTTATTATCATCTTCCTACGTTCGTCCTTTTAGCTTCGCACCATCAAAGTCGTCGGAAGGTGAATACTACATCGCATTTCTCCGAAGATTTTATATTATTTACTCAATTGTGTTACAATTATTGCGTTTAAATGCACCCCAGGTGAGACCAAGGAATCAATGATTCCGAATAAACGAGTGGTTAGTTGTCCCTTTTGAACGCCACTTCATTAAATAGTTATAGATTTCTATCCCCTAGAAATGAATGGAGTTTATGAACTCGTTCTTTTTCTCGTATACGTAGCATCTGGTACTTTTTATGTCATTAGTTATTCCACAGGGAGGAAAATTACATTTCAGTTCTGCCTATAAATCCATAAAAATATATTTTCTTTAGTTGGTTACACATTTCACGTAGAATAAAGTTCATACTGAGTTTTATAGCTGAGCGCTGCCATGAGAAAAGTAATGAGATTTTCTGGAATTCATTCAGTTTCAGAATTGTGCAGTACTGTAACATTTTATACGTCCTTGTCAATAAGAATAAGACTGAGCAACCATCTTAATGGATCAGTTCGACTATACATTAATAGTTGAACTTTGCTGGGTTTTTTTATTTTGTTCGAAATTAACGAGAAACCATAATTGAGATGGTATGGTAATAGGATAGTTAAATTTAATATTGATAGAAATATTAAATTATTGATATTAATTTAATCTTGTAAAAGAAACTGAAAATAGAAAAACAGTGGACTTGTTCCTTTACGCGAAACAGCACATACTTATGCTTCTGTTTACGCTGATCAGATACAAATATACCTTCTAACACGATAATAGGTATTTAACGTATTAAAATTAATGTGAGAATAGAGATAAAATATAGAATCAAGTTGCAAGGTAATGAAATCGATTTTGGATTCAATAACCCGGAATAGGAAAATTTTAGTATGGGTTCATTATTGCAGGAAAGAACTCACTTTACCTGTTTACACTATAAACGAATAGTGTCCGAGTTACCGAGAGCCAAAAACAATAACAAGCCTTCCTAACCCATTTCCGTATTCCGTTCCACTCCAGTACCTGACATTCCACGTTCCTTCGCAAATTGTCGCGCGGAACCGCCCAAGTCGCCTAATGACGGCAATTTCTCAAAGCGAAGGAAATCATTAATTCTGTGCTTGAAGGGTCCTCTCCTCGTGACGGAACAACTTCCTACGCCGACACACTCCCCCACCCCCATCCCACCTCCACCAATGAACGACTCTTGCTCCACAAACGACGAGGACAGGTTAGAGCGGCGGGTGTCAACACCATCAGAGCTTTCTTGGTCATCCCGAACACGCACGAGCTTCGGATGCAAAAAAGAAGTCCTAATTAATTTGTCAAGTATTTGGAGCAACTGGTATTTCGTAACTCCTGGGTTAACCGCTACTCCGCGCCACTAACACTGTATTTCCGTTTCGGGTCGACAGCTCGTTAGCATCAGGAATGGATGAATATAAAGAGTTGACGGATTGAAACTTTTAGGTCCACTTCGGCAATTTGTTGTTTGGTAGGATTACGATAAATTAATTGGTATTTTTAAATTGCTTGAAAGTTCCTGAAATCGTTCGTTGAGAAGTTACTGTAAAAGCAATCTTCGTCCGATCTGTTATCACCATTCTATTTCAGTAGCATTTCTTTTTACATTATATTCAGCATCCAAGGATTATATTAACGTCTTNTATATATATATATATATATATATATATATATATATATATATATATATATATATATATATAAATTAGTATTATAATAGTGTATCGAATTACAGAAAATACCAGTTCTACATGTGATGATGGTGAGGTATTAAATTTTCTTACCGCGTAACTCTGGTTAACTCTGGTTAACTCTGATTACTGTGCATCATTTTACTATTATCCACTTACTATGTCAAAGTGGCAAGAAGCATGGAGGAAGAAAGACGTAAGAACTATTTACTCAGGGAACGCTAGTAATTGCTATAAGATTAAAGGGAGAACTTACACAATTACATACTTGCTAAATGACAGAATGCTACTACAAAAAATACAAGATCATGCAGATTATGCAGTCAAATTAAAGATAATTTCTAAGTAAAGTGATTCGGAAATGAAAACTAAAGAATATAATATCCTTCATATTGGTCATTCACTTTTAACGTAAATAATGATATTAAAGTAATGTACAATGTTGTGCGTAAAAATATTTAAACAATCATTTTCTTCGGTTGATATTTGTGAATGCCGTTTAAGATGCTAATAAATGTCAAGATTACCCTATTTTTTAATTAGCGTTAATTTTTCAATGTATTAAATAATTTATTACTTATTAAAATTTTCACTATATAGAGAGTCAAAAAATTCACATGGTCCTAATAAAGTATTCTCTGCGTTTTATTATCTCTGATATTATAGAGTTTATTGCCCCATATTATTCAATTTCAATAACTTAATGTGTACTCCTTGAATTCCTCCCTTCGTAATCTAATCACCCATGTTAGAATGAAAACTTATCAACAAAATCACCAAACATTTCCTTTTAGATAATCAACATTTCGTAGATGTTCTTCCATTAATCTCTTTCTTGTATGTAGAGCTAATTGTAATTTGACTGCGCCTATGTTTTGCCAGAGAAGCGGGAGATCGTCGTGGGAATTCTAAGGAAATGTGAAAAACTGATCATCATGCAATACATAATGCGTTAACTAGCAGAGTTCCCCATAATATTCGGACCTTCTCAACTTTCCTGCACGGCTTGCACCCAGAAATTAATTTCGCGGGAGTGGTGGACTTCTCACAAAAAATGATTGATTCTTCATTTGTTGTTATATTTTAAATTTGTATAATTTTTTTCTCATATTGCTAACCAATTATAANTGACTCTCTTTCGAGAGGGGGGGGGGGTAGGAAAACTGATTTACTCACCAGTTGCATGTCGCTCTGTACACATCAACTTGCTGACATTGCCTGGGCATATGTATGCTATTTACTTTTGTTCATTTTAATAGTGTAATGGTTCCGGCGTACTAATCGTCAATTTCTCAGGATTTGTTCGTCGAATGAAGTAGCGAAAAATCACCCCTATCCCTAACCAGAATCCACTCACAGAATTGTAGACATGTACTTAGACACTCACCCTTCCCCTCACAAGGTCGACTAATTTTGTCCCCAACGCATGTCATTAATTTCGGCACCCATCCACCGCCCTGCTATCGAGGGAAGTGGGTTAGCGCTGTGTGGCGGGGCGGCGGTGTTTTCCTCTCCGCTCCGACCGCGCCCCGCGGCGGAGACTGCTCCCGTTGGAATGCCGTCGTTTGTGCCACGCTGCCGCCTAAATTGACGGTTGTGGTTCCCGGCGATAATTAAGGTGGCGGTGGCGGACTCCCGAATGAAAACCAGAGGCGTCCGCGTGGATCACGCGTTGGTTGTTGACCTACGTGTTGTTTGCGGATCGAGAAAGCAGCGTGCAAATCGATTCGTAGAGGGATACTATCGATAATCGTTAATGACTATCGATATGGAGGGTTTAATTGAGCAGCTCTCTTTGCTCGAAAGCGAACGTAATTGCAGCGATGGGAGATTTGATGAAGGTGCTGCGGAACAAATTACGTTTGGGATGTGCGTGTGAGACGGGCGTACGTTGTAATTATATGATGAAGAACGGATGTAGAAATTGGGTTAAGGCATCATACTAAGGGATTAAGAAAATGTCATAAGACCGCCATTCATTGTATCATATCCTCTTCCCATTCAATTAATCGGATACTTTTACATTTAAACAGTGAGAGTACCTAAGAAGACACGAATTGATGTTGAAAAATTCAACAAATGCATTATTCAACTAACAATGCATTAATCTAAAAGAGGGAGACGCACTAATATGAAGCAGGTGAGGAAATACGTTCTTTAAGAATTTGTAAGAAAGTGTTAAAATTTACTATCTCGTGGAATGAAACAAATATCATGCAAATAATATAAGAAGTGAAATTAGCACGAATACGAAATGGTAGGTATTCAGATCTCAAGCATTTTGCACAAGCGACATTATTGTTCGATCATGTAGAATGACAGAAAAAAATTTGATTACTAATTTGCCTCAATGTGTCAAGTGACTCCCAAAACAATAATAACAAAAAATAGCATCATTGAATTTTCTACTGCTTTTTCCCTCCGCGTACGATACGTCGTGATAATGATGACGTTTCGAGATTCGAGCTTACGTTAGTTGTCCAGTGCACCACCTTTTTCGCCTTCACAAACCTGCAAACGAGGTTTGTTCCGGTCGAATCCCAACACAATTTTCACCAGGACGAAGTTGGCACAGTTAATTTCATGTTGTCCCGCCAGTTAACTTTTCAGTACCTATAAATAGTTTAATTACAAGAATAAACTCGCGAGCAGCGTAGGGCTAGTGTGCGAGACGCATCCTGCTCCGCCTGCCATTAAACACGCGTCAGCCATTTCTCCTGGCGTCGCAGTCAGCCTCCGCTGAGAGACATGTTCGCCGCTGACTCACTCACTCACTTGCTGACCCGCTTCGAGGCCTCTCGAGTGCGTGTCCTGCTTAATTAGCACAGGTCACTGTGACACGTGCCTGCTGGCTTAGTGGGGCGGGGACTGGTGGATCTCACGGCAGCTGAGGCGTGGTCGCAGGCGGTCGCTTTGCATTTCACGGACCGGCGACTTTCACGCTCCCACCGCACACAAACTAGATGGGATGTGTTCTGCTTCAAATGAATCGATGCTAGTTTTCTAAGGTTCTCGGCTGATGAGAAGCAAATGCTGAGCTGTAGTTGCTTCTTGTGAAGAAGAGTAGTTAAATTACTTCCATTCTTTGTACGAACTCTTCACTGACGATTCGACAATCAAAGGCTATTTCAGAACTACTTCCTTCAAGCCAGATACTAGATACATCAACGAATATGAAAAATTATGATACGCTGTTTGATCGAACTAATAAAAATGTAAAGAAGAAAATATTACATATTATTCTGAAACGATTTAAAATGTAAGAATATGTACAATATATTGTTTATCAAATGGGTAAATAAATCTTAGACAAAATATTAGGTGTAATGTGTTAGAAGAAGATTAAAAATCGCTGACAGTTGTTGGTAGATAGTTATTGGGTTCAGATGTTGAAATGAATGGATGGTATAGGGGATTCATCCATGCTATGTCGATAATACAGTCGAAGCGTAAAATTTCGAAAATAAAATTTGTCGATAGCATGATTCATAGAACGGTATTAAACTCAATTTTATGTATATAGTTGATAAACATTCTTCTATGATAAATGGATCTGAAAACTAGGCTTAGATACAACAATATGCTTTAAGCACCTCCAGTTCAAGTAATTTCCGTACGTTTACTCATAGTTGGTTTGCTTTGACGAGATCAAATGTGGTATCGAATCTTTCTAATATTTTCCAGAAAAGAACTCTCAAGTGTGTCGTCAGTATCCAGTATCCGCTCGACCTCGCAAGTTGACTGGTAGTCACAAATACTATGTTCTTGGACTTCATTTGGTATGGAATGTATTAAATAATGGAAACTTAATTATTCTTATCATTTTGTACTTAATTTGTTTTACTTCTCACCTTGATAATTCTTCCAAGAAACCAGCCAGAATAAATCATCGTCTTATTCATAAACAACAATGAGATTTGAAGTAAATATTTAAAGTTTCTTTCATCTCCCTAGTAACAGAGACGTGGCTCGCAGATACATAACGGCAGCTGAAACTAATATAATCCCAAGTTTGTGATAACATATTCAATGTTCACGAGACCTATCTAAAGAACTGTGGGCAGAAGACTAGAATACAGGAGTGCAAACCATTTTACTATTCACTTAAGGTGATTTGTCTGGTAAAACCAGTGTATGTCGAGGAACCGGGACGAGACACCTCTTGCATTAGAATGGAGCAATAAAATGTGAGACGATGAAAGAATACAAAAAGGAGGAGCAGAAACAAAAACTCTGTAAAGAGAGAAAGAACGAATACGTGAGGAGAAATTGTGTGCGTCTGTATGAGAGAAGGAGATGGAATACGACCTGGAACTATCTCCTCGCATCAAAAGCCCGTATACTTGGCTTGACCTTGATATTGGAGGAACGAGAGTCAGTCCGGATGAATCGGTCTTCGTAGTCGAGTCGCTGCCGAAGAACATTGAATGCCGTACACGGACTGGTCTGCAAGTTCACACGGCAGATATAGCCATCCTCCTCAAGACTTGGCTTTCCATTGTGTTTCTAGAACACTGAACTCAAACGTACATGATTGAACTCTTGCGTGGGGAAGCATTATAGCAATTTAGTTGGATACCACTGAAATGTCGGATAATGGAACTCCAGTCTCAAATACTTCCAATTCTGATCTGCATTGTTTTTCAATTACAAATTTATTTTTATTGAAGCTACGAAATATCTTATGTGTATTAATGAACTAAACGTAGGAGTATTTATCTTTCTGTCTCACATTTAAAAAAATATATTGATAATGTAAATAACTGCAATTGAAAGCTAGACGTTCTCCATTCAATTACAAATAATTCATAGATTAGAACTGAACATTGGTACTATAGGACACCCTGATTTCGACTTTTCATTTTCAATGAATTTTTTCGATAGATGGGCTGCATTCTAAGGGTATTTTTTTGTGTTTCCACATTTCTGGCATGAAACATTGATAAAGGAAAGTGCCAAACTTACGAGTATTCGCCTTTCACTCTCTGTACTTTCGTTGACATGAATGCTCTTCAAACCAAAACCCACATGTGAATCTCACACACGCAGAATTAACGAGAGTCATACTTTGTTTAACTAATTAGAGAGCTTCATACTTCGATGACTATTTGACTTCGATGATAAGGATGGGACAGTTTTAATTAGTTTCATCGTACGAAAAAAGAGAAAGAGTGGTGATGAAAAGCTAATCTTAAATAAATGTAAGTTGCAGTAATTGCTATAAATGTTTTGAATTCTATGGCTTTATGAATTAAATATAATAATATTGTTGAATTAGTTTTCGTTATATTTTGACTGTGGTGGAACAGTATTAAATTTGTTGGCAACATTAAACTGAAGATGCTTAATACTTAATCTCAAAATCACGTGTGTTCTCGAAATAGGTTGGGTTAATCATATTTTCTCGTCGTAATTAACGAACCCCTCTATCCTGATTTCAGACGTTGTTGGAAATGCTTTCCATTATTCATTTAGTTACACTTAATGAAGGAAATAATACAATATGAACGTAAAATCTTGTTAGCATAAACATCGAATGGGGAGCAAATATCAACTATATACTAACTTGGTCATAATACTAACCTACAAAATTTACCAGACGATTGTCCATGAAGTAAATTTGTTCTTCTTCCAAATTATCTCATATCTAATTGTAGTGCTCATTCATCATTAATCAGACGTTAATTCTAGCATTACCAATTAGTTTAATGCATTCTGAGAGAATACGTTTCCTCTCAGAAACACTTCGCTTCAATAAACGGTTCTTTGCCATCCAGCGACCTCACGTGCTCACGAGATCTGGATTTTGTGCTCGCAAATTCGGTCAAGCCATAATCCGAAAACAGTTCTCGGGTCCAACAACCTGGTTCTTTTACTGTTTAATGGGTGGCAGCAATGTCGTATAATTTTGTCCGCTACATCTTCACTCTCCGGAACATGACACCACATGTTACGGTTGCAAGGGAACTACTTTTGACAACCGATAATATCGGAAGCAATATATCGATAGTATGGTTGAAAGCACTTGTAAATTGCCAGTGGTCTTGTCTTTGATACACAATCAATAAGGCAATGATGAGAATACGTAATTTGAATAAGTTTTGTTTCGTTTTGTTTTTCAATATTAATATTAATCCTTTCAAGTTTCCAAAATATTCTGTTTCACAGTGGCACTAAGACCGTGAAAGGTGATGCACACAAAATTACGACAAAGGGGGAATAATAATATGATGATGATGATGATTATTAGTATTGTTATTATTGAACCGATGATAATTCAGTTTCTTTCTGTTCGTGTTCTCACGTTCTGAGACTATTCACGTTTTGAATCAGAAATCAAAACGAAACTTGTTAAAATCAAGCGCATCCACAAGAAAAACGTCAGTTCGAATGAGAAAAGTAGCAGTAAAGTCCTGGCAAAGAACATCAGTTTGGTCAGTGCATGGTAGCATAATAAAATCAGTCGTAGCATAGCAGGAGACTTCCCGTTGTGAAACGACAAGTATATGAGCATGTAGCATTTGCAACCCGCACCTTTATGAAGCGTAACGGTGCAAACGCGCAACATACGACCAGTGCATAACACGCTAACGCCTTACGGTCAGAAGCTGTTGAGTTCAGCACCATCCATTTTATTCTTCACTGCCAATCAACAAAGTGAGCGTATATCCTATAATTTTAACGCAAATAAAAAGATTGTTTATCTACTTAAAATTATTTGACCATCAAAATTTTTGAAGACAGTGAAAAACTGAGAGGAATAATTTAGCTTGTTAAATAATCAGATGAAAACTCTTAACGTACCAAATTATTTACCAAATTATTATTACTATAAGTATTAATATTTTGTATGTGAAATAAAATTGAGATGACAATTTTTTCTTGTTTATTATTATATCTAAGAGTTTTTTTATTATATCAGTTTTTCAGTACCGTTAGGTGAATATTTTTCACGAAATGAAAAAAACTGTTAAAAGAGATGACTTCTGTTGTCAAAACGAAGTTGATGCAACAACTAGGCTTCGTTTTAAAGCATCGCCATCAAGATGTGTTAAAGAAGACTTAGAACAATGGAACGTGTTTATGAAAATAAATTACTTTGAAGTGCAACATATACTATTTTTGTACATTATTTATGACTGAGTTTTGTCAAGGTTGTCTTCTATAAGAGGGAAGAAATTCTATTTATAAACCCACCTAAATCGTGGCTACCTAGACTTCATTCGCGCTACACGTCTTGCGAAGTGGATCGTCCGCTCCGACCCAAGATGCACAACGTGACGTGTGATAAATCAGAAGATTCTGCCCCAAATTAATCGTCGTTCCACTTGTTGACCTGGTTACTTGGCGCGATCTCCGCTAGCAGGCGATTCAAATTGGGCCGCGATCATCTGCATCCAGTCTGATGGTTTGCAAGATGAGAAAGGCCGATTGGTAAATAGAATGTGACTTACAAAGGGAATTTCACGGATGAGTCGATGATATTGATGGCAAGTTTCTCACTTAATGTTAAATAGTTTTAACTTTCCTTGTCTTTTAAATTTTATTATAGAACAGAATCTATATATTTTTTCAATTATTTAAGAATTTGTATGAAATGTAAATTAGCAAATATTTATCTTAAATTTCCAACAGAGACATCGTGATCTTCATTAAAGAGTTTCCCGAAGTATGTATAAAAGCTAAATAAATAAATAATTAAAAAATTTTTTGTCATAAAAGCAGTTTCAACTAAGTTACTCTCCGGGAACAAGCAAGGGACCATTCCATCAACTCTGATCAAGGGCGTAAGGGCAGTGACATATTTAATACTTATAAAGAAATTAAATTAGTTGTTTTTTTTTCCTCCACGTGGTCATACGCAGTTTGTACTGTTTTTTGACAATAAATTTATTTATTTATTTATTAAATTTTCTTTAATCATATATGTACTGTTATAAACGTATTATTCCAAAATGAATCGTAGATATAATATGAAGTCAAAATTCGAGACTAGTCAAACAAGTCGCTGCATTTTTGAAAGTAGCTATTTGTTTAGACTTACTTTCAAATAATAATCCTCTTCACGTAATTGTTCCACATCTTTTTATAATTTTTCACGTGTTTTTGCGGAAATAATCTAGATTCATGTAAAGAAATTAAACTATAACACTCCTGGAAGCATAGACATTTGTGATGCTATTTTCCCAGTTTGCGTTAATAAATAGAAAATAAATTTATCACTTATATTTGTACTGGAGAGAAGTATGCTGAAGTGTACTTCGTATCATGTAATACTTGAGTAAATTCATTAAAATGTAACTAATGAACCATGCCTGCTGGGCCTTGTAAGTCTCTCATATATGAACGTGAGAACTAATCCTTCCGCCTCAACCACCTCCTAAGCGTTGAAAGGATGTTGAAATGCTCTCGTGAAGCACTTGTCATGGACAGGTGAAGATAAAGAGAGCCGGTTGCTGGAGAAGCAGTGCGACTCTGACTCGCGAACGGGTCACAAGAGCTGTTTCCGCTACATGTCGCTATGCTGTCCCCAATTGAAATTTATGTAGACAAGATCTTTGCTGTACATGGTATACGGGGACACGGGATACGATAGAAGGTCGAGTTTGAAATTCAGTTTACGTTCTGTGTCAACATATCTACTGCGTTTGAAACTGCTTCGTGATAAAATGTTTTGTTCTCTTACAAATATTCATGATATAAATATATATTTCCCAAGATTAATAGAGTAAAAAATAAGAGTTATTACAAGCTTTCTTTTTTTTAATACTTACGAAAATATTAAATATCATTTAATCCAAAATAGAAAATGTAAATCACTGTTTCCTGACAAGGAGTTGAAAGTACCCAATACAAAGGATAACATTGCCATGAATAAAGTTATAACAAAACTATTTCTACGTAATGAGAAATAAGAGAAAAAACAAGCGAATGAATTCGGAAGGTTGTTTAGTTAATGTCACCTTTTTTTCTTTGTCACTACAAATTTTAGGACAATGTTAATACAAGATGATATATAATTAATCATATAATATGGTAATAATCTCCATGACGGTTTCTTTCATTCAGTAAAGTACTGCACATTGTCACAAAATATTTGTCGTAGACCTTGACGATATAGCTTATTTCGGAAATAATTCAGATAAATGATCAACAATTATTTATCGTAATTATACAACGTATCAATTACGATTAAAAAAACTTTGAAATCGGTATGGTTAAAATAAAAATCAGCTTTGACGAGCAATTAAAAAATAAACATAGAAATGGAAGTATTTTCTCCGACTAGGTATCCACGGGCCAAGATATTTAATTTGAACTGAAAAAAAACGTTCTTACAGCCGTAATCTTGAAAAAAAAATCCGTCTGCAGTGTTATATTTCATCGATGTAAAAACTGTCTAATAAACGTATTTGTCTTAGAAAATGTTAGGCAATTTAAGTCAGAGGGTATAGTTTTTACTAAAATAAAAAAAATATGTATTTGCAAAAAAATCAGTTTGGTAGTTATTATTATTTTGTGGGAGAAATTCCGAACACCATTTCCGAAATTAATTTAGTAAAAATAATATATTTGTTTTAATTTACTGTTCAAAAAGCAGGAACAAAGTGCATATGATTTATGGATAAATTTAGTCTTCGGTAGAAAGCAAGCGAGAACTAAATAATCTTTAGTTAAAAGAAACAACGAGTCTCTGTCTCACCTTCGGCGCCGAGCTCCGACGTAGGGAACTTGAGTTGCAAGGTGTGCGTCTGGAGGAATCCCAGCGCTCTGTCCACAATCATGGCGTCCAGCGTCTCATCCTTGGCGGCGAGGGATCTGGGCAGCTCGGCCTCCAACTGCTGCTCCGTCTTGGGCTGCTGGGGCTGCTGCTGGTCGGCGACGGTCGCCGAGGGATCCTTCACCAGCGACACGCCCTCCACCACCTGCAGGTCGGCGGCGCTGCGGGCCGCGCGCTCCAACGCCGACACCAACTTCACCTTGAGACACGAGCTGAGATCGGAAGCGGCGCATTCGCTGTAGACGCGGTATGCGGCGCGGAGGTCTCCCAGCCAGGTGTCTCCGGCGTCACCGCTTCGCCCTTCGTCCGTCACCGAGTTGGTGTCGATGACGCTGCGCGCGCACACGGCGCCGATCACCATCGCCGCGCAGAAGAGGTGCTTGAGCGCCATCGCACGGGGTTGGCGAGTGAGTGTGTGGCTGTGCGGTGAGACGGTGGACGTACGCTTGCGAATGAGTGCGGACGCTCCGAGATCGTCGGACTTATATGGGGATCCCCTCGCGCGGCGCGTCGTGAGGACGGGGACGGGGAGGGGGCGGATCTGGTCGAGGGATGGGAGGGCGGGCGGCAGAAGGGAGTTTTCGCCCAAGAATCGTGGTCGGAAAGAGAAAGAGAGAGACACTTCATCATGAATAAGCAGTAATAACTCCCCGAGGATGATAGACGGGGAGAGGGGAGGACGTGGGTCCACCGACGCGACGTAGTAGCGAACCGCGAGAGAGGGGAGAAGTGGAGCACGGCGGCGGAGAACGATATTAGCGGAGGAAAAAGAAAGAAGAAGAAGAAGAGGAATCCGTGGGGGAGGGAGCGGTCACTTTGCTCCGCCCTGGGAAGAGGGAGGTGGAGCGGATACCGGCCGCGGGCAACCTGTTCGACGCGGTTGTATAAAATTTCTCTACTCTCCGCCACCAGAACCTGCGTCGCCATGAAGACAATGCTGACACACGAACCATCTCTGTCATCCAGGTTCCTTTCTTCAAACTTCATTAATCTCCCGACACCAACAACACACCGATACTTATTAGCTCTCAACATAAAAAATTGACTCCTCTTTCATTAGTCACCGAGGTAATTGTTACCTTCGTGGCTGACAGTGTCGACACCCCCGCCACTTTTGCTCGGATAGCGCTTTGTCCTAAACTACTTTTTCGTGGCGGAGTGAGTTTTCTCCTCTCGTGGATTCACGACGATGAGGGTGGGCCACCGACGAACAAGTCAAGGCCACGATCGGGGAAAAAACTAGCGCGGTCGCGAACACACGCGTTGCGGTCTCACGATCAGCTGCGACCGACTCGCGCCTATCGGTTCCCCGTCGACACCGAATCTCGTTCATCGCGAGTGGAAGTTAATGAGGAGTCACATCTGTTGAGAGGACATGTAGATAGGACTCGACTTGGGTCGAGTAATCTAAAGAACGAAGCTTAAGCATTCTGATCAGGAAAACATGCCTTTACATTAACAGACAAACTATAATAGTTCATCACCGTCTGTGAAGGCTTCTGTAAAGGTTTTCTATGTTGTGTGATGTTCGATTAGTACATAACTGAATTCTTCTTCATTTTCAATTACATGTATTTTAAGGAAAATGCGGATGAGGTAGATAATATAGCGTGAACCTTGAAACCTTGTATAAGATTGTGAGATTCAGAATTTTATCAGGTACTTTATTCCATCATTGAAACGTTCTGCATTCACAATTAAAACAGGACTGGATATAGCTATGTACGTGAGAACACGATAGTTTGGTTTGGTAATTATTACTTTGAAATAACATCGTATTTTTATGTACAGAAGAAATATTAATCAATTTCAAAGACTTGTTTATCTAAAGACCTATCCAATCCATTGCAAAAAGTAGATGGTGAGAAGTATCGGATAAATAAAAAATATTTTATGATTTTATGAATTTAAAATTAAAATCAATTGCACGGCGAATATGAAGAACACTTTCTTAATTCATATTTCATACTAAATTTTTTATTGATGATGCTGTATCTTAACAACCGCATTTAGAATGTAATTTATATTTAAAAGTCTTCATACAATGTATAAACTTGTTCCATTCAATAGGAAGCTTCGACTATCCCTCTTACAAGATACAATCAATGAATGAACCCGTTTTCTAATTTTAGCTGTTGGATAGAGAGTGCTTGAGTTATTCGCACGAACGCAGTTAGTTGAAGTTCTTAAACAACTACGTACGAGACAAAAAAAACGAATCAGATAAATAACGAAACAATGTAACTATATTTTATGTACATTTGGTAACTAAGTTTACTAATAGCTATAAATTGATTCTAAAATATATCTGTTTTCAAATACACCCATTTCTCCCGTCGTGCTAACCAGGGTGTTAAAAATGAGGTGCTCTTAGAAATTTATTTTCTGGAATTCAAAAGAAGAATTATCTTACATTTTAACTGCCATTTCCTTCATAATTTGTTTTAAAATACAATTTGAATTCGAATTGTGGTAAGTTCCTAAATTCCCTCTCATATGATACGTCCCAAGTTATGATAGTATGAGAATGTAGTTATTCACAACCTGCCTTCTAGATAAAGCTACTAACGACTCGATAAACTTCTTTAAAGTCCATAGACATATAATAGTCAGTTGTTGTGCTAAAGAATACAAATTACGTTTATTATTAAGTTTATTTACCTGAAATTATGGATATCCGTTGTATATAACATCGTATGTCAAGATGTAGAATACGGTAAAATAGTCGTTTCACTAATGATTAGAAAAGAAGATGAAAAATATGCCAAGAAGAGATCTCGCGTGGTAAAGCAAATAATGGAGGAACTGGATCGATGAAGCTGAAGATAAGGAGCGCACTGGAGCTTTGCTTAAAGATTTAATTTACTCTATTTCACTTCACTTATCATTACCCTGATAGCAAATAGTTGTTAGTCAGTGTGAAGTATTTCAACTGTATCAGCCGTAAGTCCCATTTATTTGAACCGAGAAACGTAACTTAATAGGTAAGATATGTTGCGCGATGGTGTAGTATTCTAGGAAGTACCATTAAGATTTTATTTTCAACCTTAGAGTGCCGACTCATCCTTCGCAAGCATATGGAAAGCGTAATGATGTATCTTTAATAATTCGACCAGCCGTTGAAGACTTAAATATGTTGGTATTAATAATATTACTCGTGTGTTGCGCGATAATTGAACTTCAACAAGTACTTTCCCATCAGAAATTATGATTTTATTTCCAAAACTAAATAGAAATACAATTGGGATGAAATAGAAGTTCCTTTGTGTCATAAATAATCCTTCGTTGAATCAACTGGCGCACACAATATTTTTCAGAATTTTATCAAAACTTTCAATTCAAATGAATTTGGCCTAAATAAATTTAGAAAAAGTATAACATGAAGTTGAAAGGGGAAACTTAAGAAGAATATAAAAAAAACATTTATTCATTTTTTCTGATATTTAGATAAAACGCCTTACGAAACAAAACTTTATGATAATAATTATTATTATTATTAAATTTTAAATATCATTGTTGTAAAAACAATTTGCAGAAAAAACACTTTTGTTTGCTGTTTATTTTGCGTATGGTATTTTTTCTTTGCATTTAACATTTTATTTTCTCAATTCGACTCTCATCGCTCGCGGGATGGTTTACGACACAACCCGCATTTGTTATTATTATTATTATTATTATTACTTTACTCTTCACAGTTTAATGGTGGTATAGTCGGTTGACTTGTAAACCCATTCCAGGTTGCACCCATCTTCCTCGTGAATAGGTCCGAAAGATGTTAGTGTTCTCGTAATACCTTGCGCTGAATGTGCGCAGTTCTCTACAGTGCTACATCCTGCACTTGCCAGTCTTTTGATTTGCCAGGCAGTTTCGACATGTTCTTGTCTAAATTTTGAGGAATCACATTCGACACTCCAATTACAGTAGATATGACTTCTATCTTTACATTTCCTGTATTTAGATATTTTATATTATTATTATCCCTTCTTGTACTTGTGCTTGCATAGACTTAAATGATGTAGAAGGCGGTTATTTTTTATGTTTTCTCCAGAGAGGAATTAATCGGGCTTCAGGACTCGCGAACCCATATTTGTGGTTTCACTCGAGCAACGTGCGCTTCACCCCTGGACGCTCTTCGAGGGTCCGCCCCAGTGATGCTCCCAGCGTGGGTACCTCCCATGTGTCAACAGCTATGTGGATTTTACTTGACATCGAATATTTTCTTACACAGTAAACTTGGGATGATTTCCTATTTTTAACGCAGTTTAAACTAGTAGGGAAGAATGGAAATTGTGTTTTGTGCACACTATTGAGTCAAGAGCTTTCTTATAGTCTTATTGTCCTAAGCCATTTCTTGCTGTCCATACCCTCCGCGTTCGTGTGCGTTAATGGACAGTGTGGTTCCCATGGACAGCAGCGAGTCTGCTAGAGAGTGGTTCGGCTCTGATTGTCTCGCTCCTATCACACAACCGTCAGTCACGCAGCTCGGTTCCGAAAGTTCCAAATCTAGTTCCGGCCGTTGAGTCGATACAATCGGAAGTTAACAGGCATTAGACGTCTCAGTTGCTCTCAAAATTACTCTCAGGGAAATTCTCTTACCTCAATTTTTCAGGCATGAATGTGCAACGTAATAAAAAGGATTCCCTCCATTTAGTTTTGAATCGGGTCATAAATATGGGCCGTTTCTTTTTTTTTTTTTGCTAAAGATGATTCTGAAACCTTTGTTTCCCACAGACAACATCTGAGTATTCATTTCCTATCTTTACCATTGAAGCCCACCCTCTACCGGGTCCATTATTAATTTCCTATAATTTTATAATTTTTACAATAACATGACTACATTGGCAGTGGAGCACGAATTACATGATTCACGGAGAAGTCGTTTTGAAAGAATCATCCACAGTGTGTTTTGATGTGTCTGGTGAGGTAAATGAAACACTAAAAAAGAGGTCACCGGTTTGCTGGACTAAATGCTGAGGGAAAGTAACAATGACCTGAGATATTTAATCAGAACGTAAGGTGTTAGTGTAAATTTAAAAATGTATAATTAAACAAGTCCCCAGTAACATAAAGACATTTTACAAGAAACGACAACGCACCCTAGAGGGATGTATACTAATACTTTAAGAAATTATTGACACATAATAATTGACAAACACAGATACAAAAGGAAAAATATCAAGGAATAAATGTATGAAATTGCAGTCAAGCTTATAAAATTATTTAAATTATTAGGTGATGTGAACTCTTGTCTTCGTGAGTAAATTTGAGAACAGAATATGAATACGATACACTATTGAATAGTGAGACATGAATATTATGACCGCCAACTAAAGTGATGAAATGTCAGATTGATTCAAAATATCAAAACTAATGCATTATGAAGCAAATGTTCACAAGAATGCATTTCATTGCAGTATTCGACAATATATTTTTGATTTCTTTAAGCGCAATCTAGGAGGCAGTTTGTGAACTCAAGTCATGTAACTGCACACACACAAGAAAACATGATCGGGAACGCTCTGTGTTTATTAGTTTATTGTAAAGTAGTGACAGTTAATTTGTTTATTGTCCTCAACGTGGTCCTAGGCAGTTTGCAACTGGTCTCATGACAATTATAACTGTTCTTTGGATAAATTATTTATTTATTAATTAATTGTGGTCTAGCTGGCTTCATGTTAGTAAAAGGCTTATATACAGAGAAGCAATACTTTCAATTCGCCATCATCCACATGGCTAATTATAGGTATACCTCTCCTTATGTTAGCAATACTTTTGGATTTCTTGAAACTTAAACCTATCGCCAACATCAATTCAATTTATTTACTCGTGTAGTGCTATTCTGTTTTTCCTACATTGAGCGTGAGGAACGAATATTACATTGTTTCTTAGTTTATTATGTTAATAACTTGTATTTTTTTACGGAAAATAGGTTTTTCGTTGACAACTACCAATTTTGTTTGAGAATTTGTTTTGTACAAGTTGGCAATTCGTGTTAGGCAGACGTGTTCCATTATTTTTGGTAAAGTTACACGACTTTGAGTATGCAGTAGAAACATATATAATAGGAAGATGGGAAAGTGCACGTCAACAATGGCGGGTCTATGGAGGGCCTGAACTCTTACGAGACAAAATTGAAGTTGATAAATGGTATACTTTGTAAAAGTGTTACTAGGTTAATAATTGTTATTAGTTATAATTATTGTTATCAATAATACCAGATTAATAAAATTAAAAATACCAGATTAATAAAACTAACAATGCAATGTTAATAACTTTAATAAATAATTTTTATTGTTATTCATAATACCAGATTATTAATTGTAAATTATCTATTAGATACATTTCATTTAAGGTAATATTTATAAACTTGTGTAGTAAAACCATAATTTTAAACAAAAATTGTCCCCGGTTAGCCCCTCCCCCTAATTTCGGTTTGGATCCGCCACTGGACGTCAGTATACCTCGGATTGCTTGGATAAGGTAAATAAATAAGTTGTGCCCTAGTGTGACTTTGCGCAGTGCTCCATTTTCGTGAGCAGTGGCAGTAGAGAGAGGAGGAGAGAAGCGGCGAGATCTGAGATGTGGTTGTGGTGGAAGCCGCTCCGCACCGCGGCCTCGTTGACGTGCTTTATAGCGCTGGTCGCGACGCTGGCAGATATTCCTGTGGCAGCCACGAGACTCATTTGAGAGTGCACTGACCGTGAGAGAATAGCCCTCCTTCCCTTCGCGACGTGTCAATATTTGAAAGAAATTCACAAGTAGTTGTGTTTAGTGGTTTGCCAACGGAGGTTTGCTTAATTCCCACGATTATGGGAGTGCCTGAATGACGAGGTTAAAAACGTGTCGCCAAGTGGTGAAGTGATTATACATTAGTCATCCAGAAAATGAAAAGAAGTCAGACTTATAGAAATTGAAGCAATGGATGACATTATTTCGTTAAGAAAAACGTGTAATTATATCTACATATTTGTCGCATGGCTTTACCCCGCGTGATATATCAACACTAAATATTATTCTCAAGAAGTGTTCTCGTCCTTCTGCAAAATGTAACATAATATTTTAACGTTTTAGAGATATTTAGAGATGTAATTTAATTTTCTTTCGAGACGGAGAGATTTTAAAACACGCCTGAGGACCTATATTTGTCAATTATCGTACGCCATTTGAAACATCCTATTATCGTACTCCTTTTCATAATAATTTGGATTTATCAACGCTAAAATTTAAAAAATTGATTTTTATAAGAATTAATTGTATATTTTCAACAATTGTCAGTCATGGCTTGTATGATTCATGTCTTCCATGTTCCTATCAAAATCTATGAACATTCCCAGACCAGAAACCCTGTGTTACTCATTTAAGCAACAATATAATGTGTCTTACCCAATTCAGACAAATTGAAAATTCAGATTTCCCCCAGTCATAGATCATGCTACCTCCAGTTTTTCAGTTTATCGGGCCCTCCATTCTTTTTATAATAAAAAGATTACTTGCAATTCGGCGAACCGTCAAAGAGTGAACAATCAATCAAAATTAATTTACCTCACATATATGACATTTTTATGTATATTCTCTTCTTTACAATTATCAAATTTAACTATGTGATGGTCAAAATTAATGTCATTACCATACAACTTTATATGTTTCAAAAATTAATTGCTATCCTTCTTTTAGGATAATCGCGTCTCACTTCTTACTAGCACACTTAAAGTAACAGGAAAACCTCAAATAGCAGATTATTCCTTACAGTTAGTCTTTAAATCGAAACAAAAAAAACTGATATGTGTTTGCAGCTTCTGGAGCATGAGCCGTGCCCCAAAAACACTCTGGTAGCTATGGCAGTGGATGGTATCTTGATTTTAATAATTAAAAGATTTTTGTAATTGGAGGACCACATGGATCACCATGATATTTTATCAAAACAAACAATAAATCAATGGACATACAAATATTAATTGTTTTACTAATAAATGACACAAAAATACGTTCCCCAATAATCCCACCAAAAATCTAACTTAAACACACAAAAAATCAATGGACATACTCGTATAATATCTAATACTAAAACTTACAGCTAAAAACATGGAATTAATTTGAAGATGAAGGATGAATGATTAGCTACAACAAGGTTCAATAAAATGTTATTGAATTCGTCAATGAAGGGAGATTGAATTGATCATGGAAGATCATACTGATCGTGAGATTTTCCCTGGCCACTGAAAGGTATGTGAGCTCATAGTTACGTTCTTGTAGCGTTTGCCGACGCTCAGTTGGCATACAGCGTCCCAGGCCGTTGGAAGATGCAGGAGGCAGCGACGATGTGTGGATCCATCAATAGTATTTAAAGTTTATGTGATCACACAGTTTCCATGATCAAAATAAAACCATATTTACGACAGTTCCAGATGTTCGCGTCACATGGTTGAAGGAAATGTGTAGTTTTACCTGACTCACAACACGCTTCACAAAATGTTCATGACGGACGCAGTTATGGCCCGATTTTGACTCGACGAAGTCTGAAGAGAGAGTGATGTTTGAGCTAGTAGCTCTGGGATCTTCCCAAATTAACTTGAGGGAACACGCACCCGCGCAAATACATTATTACTGAATTGTTCGTGTGCAAATTAAAGAATTTGATACAAATTAAAGAATTTATTCAATTTTACATTAAAATTAGAAAATTGACATTCAGAATTTATGTGACGATTCTCCATGTAATGAATAGTTAATTATGTGTATTTTATCATCATGAAATGTCTGGGTGGCAGATTATCGTAATTAAGCCTCTTAGATCTATAGATATTATTAGATAACATTATTAGGTTCTGGTGGAAATGCACCAGCTTCCATCGTGTACACTTCCCCACAGCGCCAAAATAGATTACAAACATTACATGCATTACTATTTCATCAAATTTGTTATTTTCCGTACATATAACTGCGTGTAAACATTTATCATTCATGTCGCTTCTAGAGCCTTTGGCTTCCTCAAACAAACAATGCAAGAAAAAAAGGAGTATTCTTGGGAAGAAACAAAATGAGTAAATACTATTGTAAATGTTCAAATATAATCCTGGACGAAAAATGAGACCACATTCGATCCCTTTCATTATCGTAGCTGTGCACGGAGTCCCAACAGTGATCAGGGGCATTAACAGAAAAGAGTGGGGAGGTTAACCTGGGAGAAAGAATCCTCAATTTTTGTATATACTTTTCCGCGCATTTAAAATTAAAATATAGAAATATGTATATACTAGCTTATTAACCAGTGTTGCCCGTGATTTTTATTAAACTAACCTTCCTTTTCTCAGGAATAAATAAAATCTATCCATATCGTTAGATCAAAATACTTTTACTTACTAATTTTTAAAACATGAACAGCATCCTAATTTTTCAAATTCATAATTATGTGAATTTAATGCAAAACTTAAATGAATACACTGCACCGTCTCGCGAGAGACGCGCATCTGAAGTGTGACGCGGCTGCACCATTTCATTCAAATTCTTGTAAAATCTAAACTATTCGTCGAAATTTTACCATTTAAAGACTCTTTTTATCTTTGTTAAATGCACTAAACAAATATTCTATTCAATTTGATGATGATTGATTTTTTTCATCTTAAATTACTCTCTTAAATTGGAGTATTTTACCACTTTTATTTTAAATAATGTTTTATGTTTTAATTTTTGTAGACAAGCATGTACCGTCGCGGATTTTTTTAGAACTCCTTGAGTTAAACAATATTACCATTCATAGTTGTCACCTATCTCTAACCGTTTAGACAGCGTAAGCAAATATAAGTCCCTTTCTTCCCGATTTTATGGACATTTTCTGTCAAAAATCGTTTTTATCTTTCTTATCACACATCTTAGAAAAAATAACCTATGTTCATTAAGGACATGTAAACTATCTCCTTATCTAATTACTTCACGATCGGTTCAGGAAGCAAAGAGACAGACACATTTTCGCGTTACGTATTTGTATATTGGTATGGATGAATTAAAAACATATTCAATTAAACATGTTGGAAAAAATACTAAAGGAATAGCTCAACCAGATCGGAAGACAAGGGGAAAACAAAAAATTACATTTCCGTCTAAAGTCAGTATATCCTAAAAGCCTTTCTTTGTGAGTGACTATGATTCAAAAGAAACGTCTTCTCGAAATTTCATGTTGTCTTCCCAAACTCTGAATTATCTATGAAATCAAAATCAAAACGTATATAGACATATCTCACTCCATTCCACGTGGAAAACCGCAACAGAGAATAAGGTTAGTATTTATATCGTACAAATGATTGTGGTGTCAAGGAAATCACTGTAATCAACAAAGATGGAAAGGGATAATAAAAGTGTACAAGCAACAGTTTCCCGTTTCATTCAATGCTAGTTTTGGTGGCCCAATTTCTTTTCCAGTTCCTTGCAATTTCTCTTTACATTTCACTCACTTTCATTCGCTCCTTGTCCCGTTCGCTGGGCTTCGTACAATTACACGGTGCGAAAGGAACCGATACTTACATATTGGTCTCATGTGTTAACTCTTGAGTTATGTAGGTTTTAGCGACACAAATGTATTGCTTTTATTTTGTTCTTATTTCATACTTTATCATATCTGAAGAAAATATTATTCTTAAAAGGAAATGTGAAACTTGTATTTCTCCAAATTAGTTTTACCAGGCTGCGTTGAAGTAACTTCCAAATTCAGCTTCCTCCCATATTTATTAGTTAAAATTTCAAATTTAAAAATGACATGAAAACAGTGCATCAAAAACTGAAAATAAAATCTCCAAACATATGTCCCGAATAGCACGTGTTACGATCGCGCGAGATGTAAAACGCATTCCATCACTCTCTGGTGTGACTTTACTGCACACTAAAACAATAAGAATACGTTGAGTGGATGAGTCATACAACTCGAGAAAGATACTGAGAAGAATCGCGTGTTGGACACGTCCCTTATTTTTATAAGATTTACCTATGTGGGTGTTGTATGGTTCAAAATACACCCATCGAGTCCACTTCAGAACTAAGACGAGTACTCATAAGTTCGGATATCGTATAAATAAGTAATTTACAGTCAAACCTTAATTAAATGTGATCAAATGAAGGGTAATATGCAGTTAAGGAATTTACTCCGTGGGAGCATGGTATCATCTCATCAATTCCGATCAAAGGACAGGAAGGAAAATCGGTGGAAATCCTGTGCCGGCATGGGGATATTTATATTTAGTCAGGATATGATAACGCGGTTATCATATTTGTTTGACATTTAATACTATTATTTGGTAATTCACCTTCGCTTAGATTAACTTGCGTATGGTATTTCTCTCGGTAATCGAATAAAGTTTTTATGTTTTGTTTATTGCTTATTTAATTTGTATTGTCCTGAAGGCGCGTAGATAGGCGCAGGTTGTCGAGCGGGTTGCTTACGTACGCCTGCCAGCCGAAGATGTGCAAAAGGCATTTTCTCCCTTCCACCTGCTTTATATCCGAAATCAAATCCAACTGTGTTAAAACTGGTAGAGGTGCCACATGCGCTTAAAATCACATTTATTCATAAAAGATACATTTTTTTAAGAAAAGGGTTACTATAAAATCCTTAGTATCCGGAAATAGGCGACCAATTCATTCAGTTGGAGGGAACGTGGACTTCGGTAGCGAATTATTAGCGAGAAAATGAAAAAAAAAGATTTGAATAGTAGCATAATATTAGCATCGTGTAGATTCGTGGAACACTATCTTTCTTCATTTCCTTATACTTAGAGTCCGCATTACGATTTATTGTTGGCAAACCTGCTTCTGTGTCCCAAGTTCATTGTTTTGTTTACAATACGTGATGTAATTGACAATAATTTTTACAATTGAATATGTAGAGCATTTTCAACAGATATCAATGTGGATTGAAGAAATGTTACTTGAGCTCAAAATTCAAAATCTGACGTGAATGAAGTCTGAAAAATGGGGCTCGTAAATAAATTAAAGGCGCAAAAATTCCCGATAGCATTGCATCAGTAGCCAACGCTTTTACTTCGCCATCGTCCATAAGAGTAATGAAAAGGGTACCTCACGTTCTGTTGGCAAGGTATTCGAAATCGAAATAATAACCAACCTCGGACAAAAATCAGTTCACTTGCTCTTGTGGCGCTATTCTGTTCTTTCTGCATCGAGCGAGTGGAACGAATGTTACCTTGTGTCTTTGTTTGTTGTGTATTTCTTTACAGCAAGTAGTCACTTTTGTGACTACTATAAATAATTATTTAGATTAACATGAATTCGTAGAATTCGTATTATAACTATTATAACTCGCAGCTAACTTTTTATCTTATCTAGGAACTGTTGCTGAAATTTTTTAATCCACCTCTGCCTTACGGCCCTTGATCGGAATTGATGGAATGGTCCCTTGCTTGCTTCCGGAGAGTAAATTAGTTTTTTGTCCTCCACGTGGTCATACGCAGTCTGTACTGTTTTTTGACAATAAATTTATTATTATTATTATTATTATTATTATTATTATTAGAAGTTGGAGAGTCGTGTTAGGCAGCCATATTGCATAATTCTCGGCAAAATTACATGACTTGGAATCTAATAAGTCTTTTTTTATTACGAGGGTACTTTGTAACGAACCCTACATTGATTTACACCAAAGGATTTCAATATTCCCAAGCATATTACTTCGAACAGCGCTTCTAAGAACATCAGCCATCACCAAATTACAGATTACAGCATTATTAATGTTAACAGAAATAATGTCATTTATGTATTGAATCGTACCCTAGGATGTCTTCTACCATCCGACCACGAAATAATAAATACAATAAAAGAGACGAGGGTATTATATTCATTTCCGATACTCTTTCCTCGTGATTTATTGCGTACTGTGTGTCTGTCTTGAAATTTATCGGCGGAATTATCTTTAGCTTCACTTCAAAGCGTTAAGCAGATCAGTGATAGTCAAAGTCTATCGTTGATATAAAAATTTATTCTCATTTCAGTTCAGTATCTCATACAGTAATTTACTGGTCAGAAATACATTTTAACTAGGTTATCTATTTTATTATTGTGAGTTATTAATTTGATAATGATATTTCATTCCTTTGTACTCTCACGATTTTATATTCTCATTTACCAATGAAACTTCAGTTAATAATGACACGTGTTACACTGCGTCGTGGAGCAGACGAGGAAGTCGTATTATAAGAAAAACGATCCTACAACGAGCTTGTCACCGTAGCATATTTGAACTTGTCGCCCGAAACAAGTCTTTCAAACACTAAGAAACTGGTCGCTCGGCCGTATTTGTAGCTAATATTGACCCAACATGTTATGACTTCACGTGATTGCATTATGGAAAGTACTTTTAAACTAAATGTGCTGTGAAGTTCATTTACCGAAGCATTTTTCCGATAGATTTTCCATCTGTATTTATTTGTACTTTAAGCGTATTTTAAGTGATGATAAACATACTCTCTTCGGAATTCAAGTCAAGTTAGTGTTATCTAATGAGGTTTTCTTCATCTTATCTATGTCTGAATTTGCAAATGCAAAAAAACGAGGAGACAGTATATTTTGAAAGTATGCATCGTTGGAAATCATTCATTATAATTTCGTCTTAACACGTCTGCAGAGACTTGAAATACTAATAAATTCACAATATACCTAGTTGTTTTCAATGTGTATTGCGTGTTGTATCCCTTGGTGACCAGATAGAAACTAGTTTAACTGTCCTTCCCTGACTCCAAAATACTCCTAGTTTAATATTACATTATTAATATTGTATTGTGCATTGAGCATATTTATCAGAAATGAATCTGGAAAAGTTCTAGTTTTAATATAATAGAAGATCTACAAAAAATATTTGAATGCGTTTATACATGATTAGACAAAGAAACAAATCAATAGAGATAATTAATGAATAAGTGGGTTGTCTGTTTTTTAATTCAATAAAAAATATAAAATACAAAATTAACGTAATGTGTACTTACTCATTACATTTGGGTACATCAGGGGTCCACTCACGTGCTTCGTCGTACAATCGGGGGAAATAATTCTGAAAATTCTTACGCAATAGAACTTGAAGCCATGTGATACAAATATGACGAACTTTTTACGATAATTTCTTGAATAAATTATCACTCGAAATCAGTATTGAACTGAGCAAATACTTCATAACATTTTATAAATTTTTAGTTCTGTTTCATTTGTTTGTAGTATTTCCTATGAATAGACAATGGGTTTAAGCACTATATTTTAATAACAACTGAACTTTGTATTACATTATTATTTAATTATTTTGTAAAATATTCTACAGAAATGTAATCATAAAATTGATTTGAAAAAAAAGTAACAAAATTCCATACACACCAGGTACATTTTAAGTTTTCTGACGACTTATTATATTATTACGGAATAATAGTAACTACTAGAAATTTAGAATTGAAAAGTATTTTAATTTACACTCTCCATATTTTGTTCCGAAAGAAAGATGATAAATACTAAGAAAATTGTTTATTAATAATAATTCAGTAATACATTTAGACTACGTTCATCTTTGTCCACTGGATATCTCAAAAGAGAGCATGTTTATATTTGCGTCGTATTTGCTTTCATATCCGTTCACTGGTTATGAAGTGTGGGATTGTACATCATATTGTACAACGATTCTCATACAGAACTACTTCTCACAATCATTGTCTGATTCTTATTTAAGAATGGTCGCATCGAATGTCGAGGCCAGCATTGTGACTCACATTCAGTAATGGGATCATATTTTGATTTTCTGTGAAGAAACGAAAACGGAAGTCCTGATTCCGTGTTTTCTAGACTGTGACTGGTTTAAAAATTGGTACTATGTGCTTTCGTTCTAACTTTTGAAGAGTAATTTTGTTGTCAGAGAAGGCTTATTGCTTATTTCAATCTTAAAGTGAATGAGAAGAAATATTTTTGTCGCAAAAGTCATACACTTCGTCCAGAGTTGAAAGCAGATTGCTTATATACTCTGAAGGTTATCTGTTGAAGAACCGAATTCAGTAAGACTCGTGTTATGAAATTTTCTCACGTTTGTTCCAAGGGGAATCTTTCGAGTAAACATGGGATAAAATATTCTACAATATTTCATAGTGTTATAATAATCAATTTCTAGAACGTGAATCTGACGGAAAATTTAAAATAGTTTAGGATAGTCCTTGATTTATGTTTATCACAGGAACATAACTTGTATTGTGAATAGATATAATCATTACCAAACATACTTTTTACACTGAAGGTAAGGAAAAAAATACAGATACATAGATGTAAATGGAAACTAAAACATTAAAAATTCAAACATATTAATAAAAAATTAGAAAAACAAAAATAATATTTAAAAGTACTAAAAGGATTTAAGGTTGAATTTCAATACAGTCCCTCACAAAAAGACTCAAAAATAACTGTTTGGTCGGAGCAAGTAAACAATTAGAAAGAATAAGAATGTTTAGAAATGGTAAATAATTATTATCAGGTATAAAAGTACTAAGTTTTATATCTTTATTGCAACTCAAATAGATGTGTAAAGATACGGACAACACGTTCTTCTACCAACAGAATGATTTGACATACTTCTCGTCGCGCAATTTGATGAAAACTCTAATGAATTTTGAGATAACAGACTTGACTGAATACCATAAACGATGAAACGTTTTACACCAAACGCGAAATATGAATACACAAAACATTGGCACTTATAACACCAAATCAAAGGAGGTATGACAGAATCATCATTTCGTAATCGAAATAAGTACATCATTTTGTGATACACTGCTACGATACTTGACAGACGGTTCAGGATGAATATGATGAAATTTAGGATATTTTTTTTACATTCGCGCCAATATTGGATAATAAAACATGGGGTTGTTAGGGATGTTAAATGAATAATTAATATTTAATCTACATCAACAATGATGTTCACCTTCAGTATAGGTGTTTGTATCCGTATAATTTACTCCACTCAATTGATAGATATTGCATAGTCTTCAAAATTGATGATTTTTTTTTAAATTTTCGTGTAACTCATAAAAATTTCTTATTTTTATTGGGCGAACGTTTTCAGGAGTAAAAACAGTCGTGACGTAGTAGTAGAGTCTTCGCTCCCTACAGAACATTAGTTCGATTTCCCGCACTGCCAAACTGGTTAAGGTTTTCAGCTCGCGTTTCCCCAACTATTCAAGAGAATGTCGGTTCGGCACCTTACCTCTTCTGGCAACCTAACATCATTCCTTCCCTATTCTTTCTCCCAAATCCTATGGTTGTAGGTGTAAGAGCATACCTGGAGGCCTGAATCTCGCCACATCAATAAATAAATAAACAAAATAATTGGACAATTTTGAAACAGTTATTTTTAAGTTAATTTCACTATTAACGTCACGGAGCGACTGGTTCTCTATCCTTTATTCTCGAAAGGACTGCGCGCGACTCTGACATCAAATTGATAAAAGAAATGTTGTTTCGCTTCAGTTAGTCGCGAATACTGGCAATTGCGGCTAACGTATATTCCAATTAGTATTTTGTAAGTTTATTGTACATATTTTTGAAAAGAAATAAATTCATATTATGATTTGGTTTAAAAATTTTCGTTTTCCGAGACGTAGAACCTGTCTTGAACCTTTCGATGCCAGAGACTCCACCCACAACAACATAATGACGCGAGCGATGTAAAAGTGTCTGCAGCGGCAGGGAGCGCAACCTCGCCGAAAGTGTTGCTTCGAGTGCAAGCAGGCGTTGGGAACGAGGTGAACGAAAGCTACCGGGCTTGTCTCTAGCGTCGAGCGCAGGACGGAAAAGCAAGCACCGCAGGAGGAGGAGGCCAAGGAAAAGTTAACGGAGATCCGGTAGTTCCCGACCGCGAGTGCGCGAGAGATGTAGGTTTACTGCGGTTGTTCTGCAGAAGCTCGTGATGACACACAAGAGTGAAAATGACACTCCTCGTCGTGAGCAAGGTAGTGTTCCATTGCACTTTCCGTTTTGGGAGATTATGAGGAGAAACTTCATTAAGTGTGCTCACATGGAGATTCTTCATCTTCGCAACTTATACGATGGATAGGTACCGTCTACAATGCTACGTAAAGTTTTTGCTCATGCGTCGAAACGGTTTTAATCTTTTAAAAAACTTCATACTCTATCTGGTAGAAAAAGATTTGGAAACAGGAAATAATCATCAATTGGACTTAGTTATTACCTCTTTGTTTGGTAACTACTTCAATAAGAATATCTATGCAATATTTTCTACTACTTCGATTCCACCCAGTTTCCAGAATATCCGGAAACAGGATGATTTCCCTCAAAAATTTATTGTAAAACGTATCTGTATTTATAATTTTTGTCTACATCCTCAATAAACGGCATTTGAAGATACCGGAAATGACGTAGCGGGTGTAAATGATGAAGTCATGAGATGTTCTATAATTCGACTCTATTCTATTCCACTGCACACACAAATCGATTCTTAAGGTTTGTTTTATGAATTGGTATGATAAATTCAGAAAAATATTTGCTCCTATACATTCAAAACATTCATGTGATCGCAAAAGGAAATTTGGAAAAAGGTTCTTTCAAACACGTCCGTAAATAACTGAAATCATAAACAGTACCTTCGAGTCTCATCCAATACTTCCCCAATACATGTCTTGGTTGATCAAAAGGTCAAACGGAGATAACAGGACTCTTCGGCGTATAGAAACAATATTTAAAGATACTTATTTCCGTAGAGTGTCATCAAGATAATATTAGAATTGATCTACTTCCTCAATGGCAAGTTTCTTTTCTTTGGCGAGGACTATGTCTGTTATGCCATAGACCGTCTTATTTAACCTAACAATTCGTTGCTGTGTTAAATTTTCTGCAGAGTTACGAGATGCGTCTTCACTTTACTTATTTTTATTTTTTCCTTCTCCTTAAGAATAATGCCTAATCAACTCTTCATTTTCACATATACTTGTGACATTGGGATTACTTCCTATTTTTGAACAAAATGGCTCGGCATATATAGCGCAGACCCGGAAAATGCTACCACCTGGAGGATATTTGTTTTTCGTTTTTTAACCTCTCAAAAATTATTATGTTTGCCTAGTAAAAATAATGAAGTTAAACTTATTTCTCTAGGATCTTAATATATATTTTAATCTTATTGAAACTGCAAAGGGAAGGTTTTAATAAATAATGTGAAAATATCTACTTAGTTAGAATCTTACCCCAGGTACAGGTGTAATTTCAACTCCTGTAAATTAAAAACAGTAAAATAATGAAATATACAGGGATGTAAATTAAGGCTGCAATTCACAAACTTCATAATATTGTAACAAAATCAACCCTCAAAATTATGTTTTACAATGTTCTTAGGCGTAGTTCTTCCTGTTACTCATATAAATTACATGCTATGTTTCTAACTTTGTCAGAAAGATGTCTAGTGGTGCCGTTAGTTTTTAAGCAGTATTGGTTGTGGGAATTATATGAATCAACCTTAAACTCACAGTACCGGTGATATTTCAAATAAAACTCGTAGACAATGGCTACATTAGGTCATGGAAATGCCAAGTTTGTCGAATTAGAAATCATAATGAAGATGGTGTATATGGAGGAATATTTGTTATATAATTCTGTACTGTAAGGACATACAAGAGCGAGATTTTGAAAGGAGTTGAAACGCATGAAGTGGTGCACATGACGAACAAGATAAATTGGATTTGGAATAGGACATTAAGTGTAGGACAGTAAGCAGTGAGTTTCATTAACAATGAGTGGAAGTGGAGATACTGAAGATGATTAAGCAATGATATTATGATGGGAACTCTGTAGAAATTTGTTTTGTAGTTAGAGTGATCACAAGAAAAAATATATAAAATACTGTCGCCGAACTATTAAATGTACATAAAATTCTTAATCTCTTAAACAAAATGTTTGAATATGAATTAGTTAATACTAGAGTGTAAATAATTTTGTTAACATAGGATTTTAAAAAAATTTGTATTTTACAAAATGGTGCACTTTATAATTGAACTGTTACTATTTCAGGAGGAGTAGGAATGCACATCTTCAAGCTAATTCTTTCACCGAACCTCGAGGTCAAAAATAGAGAATAGAAAATGAAATATTCCAATTGCCAGAGAACCAAAGGTAAAGTAATGTCCCCAAAAGTTGTTTTTTTTTAGTTTGATTTTTTGATGAAAGTGACGTTGGAAGTATTTTTAACGGGTTTGGGGAAATGAATGATGAGATTTTTCTATTTAGTAACTAAGAATATAAAATAACGAATTATGTTGATATACACCTGGAACAAATATGGAGTAAAATATTCAGAAACGTGAAGAGATAACTTTGGCAATGACTCATTTCACAGTGTTCATTCTAGAAATGGAGTTTTCTGGGCCTTCATTGTATCTTATCATCTCATGATCAGTTCATCAGTATACAGAGGGCTAACGAGCAGCCTTGTGCCAGCCTTCCCAGCGTGACGACTCGGTTACAGTCAAACTCGGAGATATATAGAAAAGATATCAGACTGAAGGAGAAACGAAAATATTTATACAGAGCGTGACTTTTACGCTATCTCTATTGCCTACATCTTGGAGTTGTCTATTTTCTACTTTCGTATCATTTCACTGGAAAACCTTGTGACTATATGACACGAGTTATTACGTAGTGAGGAAAAATTCAAAGTAAAATGTTACGATGATCCTGTGAGAACCATTGCCTCGTGATTCGTTTAGCTGTGACAAGGTTATGTTCTGACACATTAATGATGATGAACCATCTCATCATTTACTTTTACTGTGCATAAAGGACTAGACAGTTGAATAACCTTCTTTTAAATAGATCAATATAATTTCAAAAATCAAAATCTCATCGTATATAAATACAAATAAACTGATTAACGTCACCCAACATAAATAGGTATTCACTTATAACTCCTAAATCTCAAGGACAAGAAGGTTAAGAGATTTTTAATTTTCAGCTAGTTTTTAAATAAATTTATTATACAATTTATAAACTAACGTAAACGTTGTTCTGTATCTAACTAGTTAAAACGAATTACTCATTGAAGGAAAAAACAAAAGTCAGGTAACAAATAATTCAATAAAAGACTTGCGCTATCAATAAATTTTGATACCTACATCAATTATCCGTTTTTCTCATGAATTTAATGAAAATGACGTAAATTTTCATTTAAATTTTTCCTGGTTCTTTCGTTCACCCACACAATTAGTTGCATATGTCATAGGTTGATCTTGTCTGCAGATGAGAGTGGAAGAATGCCCTTTCCTTTTGTAACTAAGTTGAAAGATCACATCATCATTAATGTGTAAGAAATTCGGAGATAACCCACTTGATGATAACTTTGTTTTGAAGACAGTTACATTATCAATTGAATTTTTAAATGAATCATAGGTATTCTTTTTAAGTGAATCAAAAGTATTCTTTTAATTTCTATCATTTTTTCACAAGAGTTAAAACTTAAATGAAATGCCAGGAAAAATGTTATGTCAGAAACATTAAATTATCTTCATGCTTATTCCTTCGTAGTTAATGTAACTAGATAAAATATTGTCTCGCAGAAACAGAGAAAACGGAAACTTACTAGAACACTAAATTAAAAACATGTTGGTGAGTCCACAAACACTTGCCTTCTGGGCAATCTTTCGTGTCGTGCCCACCCTGCTAAGACTTTGAAGAATCATGGTTGTAAACACTCAAATGTCGCGAGACAGACGCAAGCACAGAAACCTCATTCGTTGCATTGATACGTCTCCACTGACTCCTTCGTTACCAGCAACATCTTCTATCTTGCATGTTCATACGTTTTCATGACTGATTTCTAAACACTTGGTCATATGCTTTGGAATTGCCGTCTGTACGATGAAGAAAAGTATCCCTATGTATAGGGCCAGAGAAACGTGTATCAAAGTAGGAAAGAAGAAACGTACGCAAAATATGGCGAGTTCACGGGGAAGATTTGTGTAGTTGGAAATATCACGAAGGAGATGAGTGGATGAGAGAGTAAAAAAAACGGTGAGAAGGGACAAACAGAAATTACATGAAACGTGAGCCGCACGACTCCGTTTGAAATGCGACAGCTGAAAATGCTTTGAGATATGTTTACATTAGTCTTGGACTCTATGTCAAATTAATAATAATGTATGTACTTCATTGTTACCAAGATCATTGGACGTTCTAGTTTCCAGCTGTTTTGAATATCGTATTCCAGAGAAGAATCGAATACTAATATTGTTAATGATGTTAAGGAAACGTGGTGCGTGTGTAGAACTTTTGAAAGTTTGCTCGGCTGCAGTGCAGGTTACTTTTCTCGGCTTCCACACAACTGTTTGAGAGAGTGATATGATCATTAATTTACCTTATCTTGTAATGCTACAAACCCCAAATATTCTCATTTTATTTTCCTCTGTTATATTCCAAGAAAAGGATCTCTGGCAGTGACCTTGTTGAAAATAGTTGAACGATCAGCTGTTGGTTGAGGAATAAAATACGACCTTGTTAAGAGGATAATTTATTCTATTGACACATCATCAGCACGTACAAAAATGTAGTTAAATGTATGACACTAAAGACGCCTTTGTATTGTGTGGTGTTGTAATAATGTCCCGCGAACAGGGACAGAAACGTTGGGAAAATTTTAATTTTAATTGCTTTAGTGTTATGCATGCAACAAGTCTTTTGTATGTGCTGGTGACGGGTCAACATACTAAATTGTCTTCTTAACATCATATTTTATTTACAATTTTTGTCTTAAAACTTCAACTGGTTTTGGCCTTTTCCAATATTTCCGGTCGCATGCCTTTCCTAACACCCATCTATGAGACAGGAGAAAGAAGTTGGGAAAGAAAGAATCAATGACCTTCTTTTCATGGTACTACTCCAGCATTTTACGGGGAAACCATTGATCATAAAATTCTGTAAAAACTAAATACGTGAAGTGGCTCTAATCCTTCAACATCAGTATACAAACCCGTGACTCCAGATTCGAGGAATTCAACCTGACCCCGTCGCGGAACTTGCCATATACTAATATATCTTCGTCAATGACTTTCAGAGTTACGATACAATGGTCATGTGGGGTCTCAAAAAATGGGGTTATATGGGGATCTATATAGATTAGAATAACAGATTACATTCTAAATCAATAAAAATGAAAAATTATATCTACAGAATATAACCAATTTGTAACATTATTGTTTGCGCAGATGAAGGACCCCGCGATGATAAAGTGTAGTTGACAGTTAGTAGTCTATAAATACTTGTTGATAAATTATTGTCGAAAATTGTTGAATTACAGTAACTGAAGAACGTAGATTTTTTGCGGAATGAAATCAACTATAAATTATGTAAATATTATCTTTTTCATTTATTCATGAAGTACTTTTTCACGAGAATGAATGTATGAAAGACCTACTATGTGTATGTTATTAAAATATTGAATAATTCTCTTAAGTGTTTATTTAATTTATGGACCCAGTAATTGAGGATAGTGGTAGATTTGAAAAGGAGGAGGAAGGTGAGAATCCCAGATCCTCAAAAATTTCTCGGTATCCCTAATCCTTGCAGCAAGCTCGCCTCAGCAACTACACGTAGTCTTTAAACTTATTTAGAACCTACAAAACTATGTAATCAATTATTTTCAAAATTCCAAATAAAATGGGAAAAGTTAATTAAAATGATCAACGATTTAAGAGTATTATCACGCAATGAACTAGCAAATGGATTTCAGATGAAATATAGTAATGAATAATAATAATTTTAAACGCGCAATATTATAGACGCGACGTAGAAACCAACTCAGAGACGCATTAGCAGTGAGAGTACCTATTTTTCTGCCAAATACTTGACCAGAAAGTGCGTGAAGCAAAGATGAGAAAGCAAAGATGAAAAAATGTCTCAAGCTTCTCGTCTGGAACGACCACGAGTAGGAATAAGGCTGTCTTCTCGACCTTGTCAGATAAAGCCTTGTCTTGATAAACACGTCCCTGTCTGGTTGCTAACTGTTCACGAACTACATTCAATCTTGTTTGACGAGTATGTGAACTAGCTTTGGACAACGATTCATTCAAGTTTGATTTGAACGCGTGAAACCTCGGCATTGGAGGAAAACTCAAATTTTGGATTCTTTGCCAAACACGTTCGTCTTTTCAATGGACGATTTCACACAAAATTCAAAATTTAATATAAAAAATTGAATACTTGAAAGGTGTATTCCTGAATTCTTTGGTTTTCATTTCACTTTTTATTTATGTAATTGAAAAGATCGTCCTTCAAAGCTTTAATATAATTTTCCTTCTACGATACGGTCACATTTATTATACGTCCAATGGATTGTCCGCTTCACGTAATTCAATTGAACTCTGGTGGACATATTAGTAAGCTTCATAGTCAACAGTCATGCCAGTGAAGATTCACTTCTTCTTATTAGAGCCAATTTTAATTGTTTTTCTGCTCTTGTAAATCATCACTATTAACCATTCTTTGCATTTTAGTAGCAATAATTCTTAAGAAGAGTTCTCTAAAATTTCAAATAATTTCATTGATTACTTTTTCCGATTTTCATACCACAGACATTTAAAATAACTCGCTTTGATTAGCATACATTTATAGTAGCGTTATGTAGATTCTTGTCGAACATATTGCGATTGTCTTCCTTCGTTTTCCATTTTTTCCCAAATGAGCTCGTGTTGCCATTTATTGTTGACCGACCAGATACTATTATTCAAGTTTTTATATTAGGTTTAATTCAAGATATTCCAATTTAAATGTTTTGATCGACCTCGAAAGTGGATTAATCTTTTATTTTTTATTGATTTTATTAATTACAAGTATGTTTGATATTTTAATAAAGCGGGTATTTTCGATCGAGAACAATTATTTACGCCCAAAATTGAACATACGAAGTTAATCCGCGGGAATCATACAATTCCGAGATAAAATTGGAAGATCTTATTTCATGACCGCCTTCCACATCAATAACATACGAAGTCTAACACTAGAATTAGCGTTTTCCTTAAAAATGTTTTTTAAAAAAACCTCTTTCCTTTGCAAATTGTATTGCAGAGATGTGTATTTCGATCTGGAATGAAAAACATGAGTACTGTCGAATGTTAAGATACATTAGTATTTTCTTGTAAACACTAACATTTAACGGTGATAAAATGTTACAAAAACAGAGTTGAATTCTGAGACAATTCAAAAAAACATACAAATATTTATATTGTACATTTTATAAATATTATAAATTACAGTCATTTTATAGTTAAATACTTAAGAACTACTAATTAGATTATAATTTAATCAATTTTTACAAAGCACTCGATGGAGTCGAAAAAATTTTTATACTCCATACAACACACTTTAAATACATTCATAAGATACAGCACATTGAAACACATCAAATATGTATCATTCGTTGCAAGGAAACATTTATACTTGCTTATGATTACTTAATTATATTGTCATTATGAGTTATATTAATGTTATGAATTTATTGAGGAGGAGGCTGTATACAACACTTTTTAAAGGTAAAAAGCTTAAAAAGGTTTGAGAAAGCCAATTTCATATTTTTGTGACAAAATGCAATTGAAATTTAATATTTATTTGTTTGGAATAATGTAATACGTGAATATTAAAGATTTGTTTCTTTTATTTTATTGCCTTTAGTATTTGTTGAGTTATCCATACGTCACAACCGGTGACTGATGACAAGAACTCGAAGTATCTGTTGCTTTTATTTCTAATAGATTACTTCTCATCTTTTTGGCAGCAGAGCATGGGTTCTAGGAAAACGCGAGAAGAATCGGATATATCTGGATGAAGTTAAAAATTTGCAAAAATGTACAATCATCATCTGAAGGAAGAAATGAGGGCAAATGAGTGACCACTCAAACCACTCAAAATATCCGCAGAAAATTCTGACGAAAAGGAATCATTTGCTTCGACGTTTCTAGGGTCAATGACAAACACAAAAGTTTTCTGATTTTCTTCGGAGTATATTATCACAGATAATTTATGAATTGAGTGAGCCATAAATATTACTTCTAAATTTTTTGTTTAAAAATATCTACCAGGGGGTTGAAATACATGAATTCACATTTGTGACGGATTATGTGTGTTGTAGGACACATGATGCACATTTAATCTCTGTATAACTATTCGTAAAGCATTCGATGAAACAGATTCAGGTGAAATGCTCCCCGCTGATGATTTTTACCCATCAAAGATGTGTGGATTAAGCTGTTGCATCATTCATATTCCTTGGCTTCGTCACTTCCCAACTATTCTCCTGGACTATAAATTCTATTTCAATTATCAAAACATACAATTACATAGGGCAACAAGATTTCGTTCACTCTATTCACTGTTGGCAAAGAATAGCAAAGGGATCAATGAGTGAATAATGGGGAATTGCAACGAAGAAAGGAATGAGGGACAAAGGAATCAGGTTATTTCACGAAAACCTGCAATGAATCTCCAAAGTAAATGAACACTATTAATACAATGTTGACAACTGTTTTGTGAAAGCTAGACCTCCAAGGAAAATGGTGACAGGTTGGAACTCGAACCCGGGGTTTTTAGCTTCCATCGTGAAGGAGCAGTGGGTATAAGCCAGGCTAACACAAGGCGTGCCATTGCGCATCGACGCGGAGGGGACGTTCGCCAGCCAATGAAACGCAAGACATTTTCTGAAAGGAGAGTTGAAGGTGCTATAAAGATTTATGAAACATACGTTATAGGCGTGAAGCGATGTCCTATACGCCATCTCCGAAAAATATTTTAAATATGATTGGCTTGCACTGCTCATGCTCGGGACGGACACACCTGTCTTATACCACTATGAAACCAACTAGCCACTAGCCAGGCGAATAGGCGAGTCTGGCAAAACTCGTCACCATTTTCGTATGGTGTAAAGTAAACTACTAAACGGAGTAAATGACTCGTGAGATATGCTTTATCCAAATGTCTTGAGTGGATATTCCTTGCATCGATGAACGGATCCTTTCCCATCCCAGGAATCAATAAACGAACCATCTTGTGTGGGAGGCACATCATGCCGCAGCGGCGGCGGTGGGATTCCGTGTGACTCGGCGTCTATGCAGGCGACCCACAGCGCCGTGGCGAGTAGACGCGTTGGACTGGCCCACGCGGATGGCGCGTGAATGAGCGTAATACGCGGCGGCCGCCGGATGAGCCGCGTATGCTGCGTGGTGGGCGTGGTACATGTCGTGCGGGTCGTAGTCCAAGATGGCGGCGGGCGCATGGTGGTTCAGGAGAGCGTACGACTTCTCGAGCTGCAAAAGGAAATCATTTGGGGATAAATGACATATCTATAAAGAAAACTTTATGACGAACATGAGTTTTAGAGAAATCAAATTCTAAGCTTAGGAGAAACATATATATTTTCTAGGCATATATTTTATTATTCTAATTGCATAAAAAATAACAGTAGTGAGCGACGCTAGGGTGATGACGTACGACCAGGAAGTGTGCGGCTTATGAAGAAGACATACAAGTTTTGTCTAGCTCTGATGAAGGCCAAAATAAAGAAGGCCGAAACGTTGGCATGTTGTGAATATGAGTTTTTGTTTTCTCTAATGACGAAAACGCAAGAGCCTTACCAATTATTGATAATAATGCAAAAAATGGTCGAAAATCAGAATAATAGAATGGTATATATTTTTACTTGTTTACCGAGAATATTATTCAAACCATAAACGTTCTCATTCATATGTAGTAAGTATGTAAGACCTTGTTAATTTATGCTAAAAATCGAGAATCAATTAAATTTAATTCAAAGTGAGAGATTTTATTTGATTAGGTTTTCGAAACTCGTGTCAAATGCGAATATCGCTAAATAATGAGATGGGTCTTTCTCTAACACGTCACAAAAACAGCCACTCTTTAATATACATGAAGCGGTCAAGTTCGAGGGACACACGAGACCTGCACGTTGTTCTTGACAAGTCTCTTCAAAATGATAAATATATCTTCATTATTCACTATGAGCTATCAGCAAAATATATTCAGAATTAATGTAGATTTTTTACTATTTTATTATGAATATATGATGAGTTTTCAAAAGATGACATATTTGAATGATTTAAATAGTAAGTTATTTTCAAAATTTAATTGCTTATTGATGACGCCAAGTATTTTAGTGCATGTATTGCTAAAATTGTCGTTATGGAATGTTTCAAAAAAATAAAATCGTTTTGAGCATAGATTATTTGCATCCCTTCATATAAATTTTACACGTTTAAAAATTAATTTCGCGAATGGCTGAACTTCCTTAACGAATTGGGGAGAAGAGATGTTAGGTTGCCGGAAAACGAACGGAGCCGAACCGACATTGGCCAGTTCGCTTTTGCGGGGTATCGAACCAACGTTCACGAGCTCAGCCATACGGAGGGAGGGAACGTACACTACGTCCCACTATCTCATCTATCTAGGTTATAAAAATCCGATTTATTGTAAAACTCTCCCAAACTCTATAATCTAAATTTGTGAGTTAAATCACACACATGGAACGGAATATCCTTGAAGTTCTGTGACTGCGGAAAAAAGCGATCCCTTCTTGGAGAAATCCACTCTTCCTAAAATGCGGAGCTGAAACCTCTTTCCGCGTTGCCCGCGGCGGACCTGTTCCAGTTCAGCGTCATATATTTTTGAAAGAATTCGTTCCAGTTTTCGTTAAAGTGCCAAAAAAGTAGGTATCTTCGATATTTCCCTCTTTGATGAACGGTTTACTCGATACCAGTATGGGCTCTAATGACCTCGATGTTGACGAGCCCTAAAACCCCAACAAACAAAAAATCGACACCAGTGACGAATCTATCTGGGTCAGTAACTGATATCCCTGATTGATACTCGTTGTGAGAAACTTCTTCCTCATCTTCACCATTTATGAACGTTATCCCTCACGGTTATATCCTTAAATTAAGAACCAATGATAAATCTGCTGCATAATGTATTTTCAACTATGTACCTGAAATATTACAGACAGTTACGTGGTATCAAATTTTATATAGTCATAAAATATATTTAAATGAATAAGCACTTTCCTAATAGTTATTAAATAAAGCGTAAAGAGAAAATCAATATTTACTTTCATAGAACTCAAAAATAAGATAAGTTACAACTGATTTTTTTAGAAGATATATGAATTGATTTCAAATACAGGACGTAAAGGAACGTCCAACGCAACAAGATTTCATTCAAATTTGAATCACACTCTTTTGTATAAGCGCTGGCAATTTCTGTAGAAAAAAGTGTTCTTTGACCGATGTGGAAGCTGTTGTGCTAGAGTTTGAGAAGAAAAATCGAATTTGTTTCAATACCCGCAAGATTTTTTTTTCTTTTCAGAGACAAAGAGAAGTTATCAAATTAGGAACATAACAAAAGAGTAAAGAGCAGAAACTTTGCAAATAAATGAATAAACCACAAATTCTCTCGAACAACAACGCTGCTACTATCGCACGTCATGTCATCATTACACATATGATTCGCCATGTACTCCAATTTACTATAAAATTTGATGTTTGCTGATTGCGGAAAAATGTTGTGACGTTCTGTATTTCAAGAGAGCTAAATGTGAAAACTCGCTTTGATAAATCTGCTCACCGATTGGCTCGGTTAGTTGGAAGGGGAGGTTCCCCCTGAAGCCTGAGGTTATGGGTTTGAATCCCGGATAAGATCTTGATCGTGTTTTATACCTGTGGAAGGCAACAGGTAACCTCCATAAGTTTATTCGAAGCTCTCACCTCCATCTCATTACGTCACAGGTGAATCTGCGGTATCCCTGAGACACCTCGAGAATGTTCAAACCAGTCTCTGGACTGCAAACAAGAATAAGAATGCCTGCTCTTCAAACAAACTAGCAACAAATATTTCTACTACTATTATCGTCCATTATATAATTTAATTAAATAAATAATTAAACGTAGTGAGCTCTTCACAGAAAATATAAATATTATTCGTCCATAAAAGGTCGTAAGTTTTTAATTATTTATTTAATTAGCAGCAAATAGTCACATGGGGTTATATTAGACAAACAGATCGACCAAGTCGTTTGGAGTCATCATCTTGTCGCTCTAGTATCCGAAAATCCTTGCCACAGGAGGTTTGGAAAGAGTATAACCATGTTGTGTGTTCCGTCCTGCATAATGATGATGCAGAAAATTGAATACCCGTGCTTCATAACTCTAAACTACACATTATTGAATTTGTATCTACCACCGCTTTCTCTTCATGAAATGTCTTTTTATAAACCGATACAAGAAGGTAACTACTTCGCGTATTTTTTAAAATTGAAGTAGCTTACGTAACCTATTCATTGCACAAAGAACTTTCAACTCAATGAGTTTGATAATTTGCGACAAAACTTTTGTATTTCTGTAACAAAATTCGTCTTTTACTCACTCTTTAAATTTGAGTGACATTAAGGCATATGTATTGTACAAANTTCATTGCACAAAGAACTTTCAACTCAATGAGTTTGATAATTTGCGACAAAACTTTTGTATTTCTGTAACAAAATTCGTCTTTTACCCACTCTTTAAATTTGAGTGACATTAAGGCATATGTATTGTACAAATGATCTTGATGGTTGTGATAGAAAAATGAAAGTTAATTCTGGTCTGTAAGTAACTGATCGTAAAATAAATGATATTGTAGAGCAACGTATTACGAGTAATCAACTTACAACATTGAGTAACCAATTTCGTTAATCATGTTTTAACTATTTCGGGTACAAAGACTCTTTCATTAGACGTTTCTATGTTCATAAATTAAAAGATTTAGTATTTATTAATGTTATTTCTCAAATTAATCGAGTACTCAGTTAGACTTGGGGAACATGAAATGGGTATTAGCTTACAAAAAGTAGAATCTCTTTGCATAAAAAATTGTATTTTCAATGTGTTTACTCAATCTGATCATACAATCCTAAACGAAGTGTGTTTCACTTGAATAACGAAATTGTGTCGAAAATCTTATTCGTGATTTGATGAATGATTTCTATGAATGACTTTTCTGTGAATCGATTCAATGAACAAGAATCGGAGTCAGTAGGGGACGTAGCAGTGGAAGTGTGCAGGATTCGAAAGAAGACCGGGCAACAGAACATTCGTATTTAATTGCTGGCGGAAGTCGGCAATAAAGACAGGAAGCAGGCCAGCCATGCATGTCGACAACTCTGCAGCAAGGGAGCGCTTGTCACGCCGATCATCGGTCTGTCTTTATCTCGGAATGCATTCCATTCCTTTGCTGCTGCTGTCTTCTTCCACTCACAGATCTCACGCCTCTCAGGCGACCGACCAGTTCATCCTTCTCGATACATTCTAATACACATGCAACGGAAAAAAAACTTTTTTTACATAAAAGCACACTTGGTGAATTAATTTTTTATTGTTGACACTTTTTAATTTATTTTAATGGAGCAACGATGACTTTAACTTTTCTTAACTCTTTCCCAATTCCCTGTCTCAAGTCACAGTTAGGTGGAAAAGCAGACCTCATGTCCTGAACCTCGCCATAAGACAATAAATAACTCTTCATTGTTAGTTCAGTACAAATATCCAGTGTCAGTTGCATTATGTCTCATTGTTATAACGTTATAACGTTGGTCTACTATAATTATTAAGTGGTTTCTATGAACGACCTTTGTAAGTAGATAAAATGAATCTTTGATAAAATATCTCTCACTTGGAAATTATTTAAGAGTTCATAGGAATTATTTGACGCTTTTGTTGATTTCAATTTGACTACAAGAGAAGTTTATGAAAAACAGCTGACGATTTTTCAATGAGGTAAGAAATGAGAGTTTTGCAGAGCCATTATTTTTTTTGTGATATCTGAAACATATTTTGCAATTTTTTATTATTCCCAAGATACTGGCTTTATCAAAGTAGGATTAATAATTGACATCTTCATGAAGTTTTTTTAATATTTTACACATCTTCGTAATATATAAGTTAAGAGTTAACTGTATTTGATATATTATTAGCAAGATAATTTCTTCTTTTAGTATAATATTAGCTCAAATATTAATCCTATATTTAATGTACACCACTAATTATACATCGAGTCACAGTCATTGCATTCATATATAGTGCTCTTGGTGGTTTTATCTTAAAGAAAGGCGATTTTCCAACACTGGAAATATATCTTTCCTGCGGTATTTACTATGAGCTGATTTCTGGAGTGGAGGGGAAAACGTGTCTTTCATTACATTAAATCATAAATTCAAATGTACTGGGAAGGGACATTATCATTACAAAAGAAATGTCCAATGATTTAAAATCCCATTGTATACTGTCAATAATAAATTATTTTGTAGTAAAAAATTGAGAGTTAGGACCATTGATAAGATTAACCCAAACAGTACAAAATTATCAGTATGTATCTGTTTTTCCCAAAGAAAATACAACGAGATGAGCGCAATATCTATCTCTGGTTCTATCTTTTATTGGTCAATCTGTGTAGTTCTTGAACTACATCTTTTTGAAACAAATCATTTCGCCCTTCGTAATGAACGATTTTTCATATTCAATGTCTCAATTACTCTTTTTTCCCTAATATAAGGTATGGGCAATGAATGTCCCCTGTTAAATGACGCCCACACTACAGAAAACCTACTTTTACTTGTGTGACATTTCAACCAATTTGGAAAATTACATTTTTCTCAAGATTAAATCTATTAATTTGTGATGCAAAGCATTACATTTGGTGTTATCAGATGTAAGTAGTACATTTGAATAAAAACTGTATTTCCTTCATCTAACCACCCACATTGAAGGGATGTCCACCCCCCTCCCGCAATCACTTTCGTGGGTGACAGCGAGAAAAAAATTTAGAATAAGATAGGGAATTATTTGGTGTATTGTCACACAAATGTTAAAGTTAATCGCTTTCAAAGTTTTTGTTTCTATAGAATAAAGAGGAGACCTATCTCGCACCCTTTGGTTCAAATCTCTTTATCTATAGAAAAGAAAGTGGTAGCATTGCTATTTTAACGCTGTGAGAAGCACACAACCTTATTGCAATTGACGTATGACTTACAGAGCTTTCTTCACGGGTGGGGTCGGACAACGATATGTCGTTCTCACAACGCTATTCAATATGCAACTGTAAGAGTGACGAGATTCGTCACATTCTGACCCCGAGGAAAGCAGTCAGAAGAAATTAAATACTGGCCAAAATAGAATAGAATTTAATAATTGTGATTCAAAAATATACAAATTCTAATGCATACCAATAAGGTGTAAACCATTTCCTATTTCTTATTGTAAATGCCACATTTGGTACATAATCACATGTGAGTTTTCCCCCCAAAGATAGGATTCACTACATCATGCTCAGAGAATTAAATTATGTCACATTAGAGCAGGTGATGTAGTAATTGCGCTCCCAGTACACTGCAGAGCGGAAAAGTTCGATTCCCCGTTCGGCCGAAGTGGGGGAGGTTTTCAGCTGGGGTTTCCCTCACCTACTCCAAACCATTATTGGTTCCGAACCTCTCCTTCACAATACTCTCGCTCAGTTAATGGTTGGGTGAAAGATCTACTCTCACGGGCATAAAGTAAATAAGATCTGTGTACCTGGTATCCTCCGCCGATGCCGGAGGGTCCTTCGGCACTGACTCCTTCTTCACTGTGTCCTCCGCTCATCAGTCGGTGCAAAGACGTGAGTCCCGTAACGAGGATAGCCAGTTTGGAAGCTCCCAAAGCCTTCAGAGCCAGTACGCCCATGGAAGTCAGCAACAGTGGTAAGACCAGCACCAGCTTCAAGAACACGCCAGCCACGAAGGGCAACAGGAACTTCCGCGCCTTCAGGAACAGCCCCACAGCTAGATGATCAGAAGCGAGGTTATCATGAAGTGATAAGACTCATAATTTTTATTAATATCTCATTTGTTATACATAATGTCAATGACCGTTTGATGAGAGAAACAAATCAGTATAAAACAAAATTTAGCTCTATTGTGGAATAAAATTGGTAGTGTGGAAGAATCTTTTATTTGCATCCAATGAGTAATTACGAGCAAAATCCAAGTAAAAGAAAAATACACTTTACATAGTACGCGCAATAAAGAAGCAAACAGCAAGGACACATTACATTCTGGGGTATTCAAGTCAATTTTAGGTGAAAACAAACTTTGTGATGCTGGGCTATGTGGTTGGTGCCGCGTCTGGTCGTTGTGGAATGACATTTCGACTACAATGCTGCAGCCTTCTTCAGAAGNAAATGTCATTCCACACCGACCAGACGCGACACCAACCACATAACCCAGCATCACTTGATTCGGGCCGCGGAAACCTTCAAGAATGTGAAAACAAAGTTCTTCGTAGCCTTCATTTTATTTTGCTTCCACGATTATTCACGTAGATTAAAAGTTACGTGGCTTGTCATCCTCACACTACACTACTGATTTCTAGCGGACACATCAGGTTCATTGTCACGTGGTAGGCGGGTGATGTTCAATAGCTGCTGGAAAGCAAGAAAAATTGTATTTATTTCTCCTCACGTGCTCCTGTAGTATTGACTATGCTTGCACTGCATCTACAAATTTTAGGTTCATTCATGAAGTACTTTTCTTTATGAGATCTTACAGACTCTTTGTTCAATTCACTTTTATTACATGAATTCATTTTGATAAACTTCAATGCTCGCACAAGAGAGAAACCTTTTACTGTTCTCTGCCAACTACCGGAGCTTTGAAAGGCTTCATATTCGTGACGTAAATTTTCCACACTGGAATGAATAACTTTCTAGTTTCTCGTAAAAAAGCAGACTCACAATAAGTACAATAGCTGCATCATTGAATATTAACTCTTACGACACATTAGGTGTCATGTATCACTCGTTAATACTCTTTTACTGGAACTATTAGTGAAAATTATTTTATTTCCACTTTACGTACATGATGTAAACTTGAAAAACCCATTATGAAATAACATTAATCTAAATACACATTACTTTAATAAAAGTTCCATATTGTAATAAATAGATCAAGGAAGAGTCAGTATTGTGAGATTAGAATAATAACTTGTATTTCAACATTTACAATAATATTTTTTCTAAAGACTGATAATGTATGTTTTGTATCTTTATATCTCAATTATTGTCGCATCAACTCAATTTCTGTTCTTATATGTGAGCGAATTTTCTTCGATTTCTGCGGCTCCACTCATGAATGAAGTGTCCTTTCATGTGAGCAGAGGAAGTGCCCACGCAGTGTGTGTCACCCACCATCAGAGCAGGCATTAAAGAGATTGTATCGTCTGACGAGCGGTGAAACCGGTTGTGCAGGACATGAAAAATAACCTGCGAAGTGTTAGCCAGGAATTATCGAGACGTTGCGTAAAAAGGAGAATCGACTACACATTCATTGTAAGTGCGAGTAAACAAGAGTCAAATAGTATACAAATATTAACACAAAGCTATATTGTGTTCATCTAATATACTAAGATGAATTATTGTAGGGATGTTTGAATGTTTATCCGGAATGCAAATATACAACGTTTGATTAGTCTTCATTAAACTTGGTGAAATTGTCTCGAACGGTTTGCACTATCCAGTAGCTACTTTAATCTTTTATCCGTCAATTGCGAATGGAAATTAACGCGTTTTTTAACGCGCGAAAGCACTATGTGACTAACAGTAGTTTATTGAACGCAGGTATCACCGAAATTGAAAGTATGTAGGGGGATTGTTTCTGTGAAGAAGTCTAATTATCAAACTACGTGAAATTGTGTGAAGCGGCCGGGAAGGGACCATTTCAAATTCCCGGGAGACGCTGTATGTGTTCAACTAAATAAATATTAAGTAAAGTTACGTTGTGTTGATGTACAGATGAATTAAACCAAAATTTATCAAAAGAAGACTATATGAGAAATAAGTGAGAGAGAATTTGAAACATACTGTAAATATTTCGCTAGCATTTAAAATAGAAATTGTTATTATGTGTTTTGAATCATTGGGAAAATTCACGAAAATGAATTATGATCAAATGAGAAGTACGAATATTAGAACAATACACAGGAACTCAGAAACAGGACGATGGAAATCATGTCAATCATGTTAAATGTCAAAAGAAATATATAAAGATTATTCACTGAAAAATTCATTACAAATTTCTCTTCTTCTTCTTCCTAGCCTTTTTCCCACTTAATGTGGGGTCGGCTCAGATGGGGGTGGATATGATGCTTCTTAGTATTTTTGGCTGGGGAATACTCATGGTGCCGAATGCCCTTTCTGACGCACCTCCCCTGAAGCGGTGATTTATGAAATGAAATGGGTGTGAATGTTGTGGTGGAATGATAGGCAGGGGAAACGGGAGAACCCCGAGAAAACCTGCCGCGAGCACCGCTCCGTCCACCACCTCGGATTCTACTTGGATCGGACCGGGTTTGAACCGGCGTCCCCAGAGGTAGAAGGCGAGCGCGTTACACACTGCGCCACGGGTCGCCCACTCATTACAAATTTCTCCTAAATTAATAAATCTATACAGGTCTCTACTTTTGGCTTATAATGCGGCTCAAATCTCTCAACGAAGAATTAAAATTTTCTTTGTAAAACCCTACTCTACATTTTCCATGATCCAATTTCACTGTATAAAACTAAAAGCCTCATATATGTTCAATTCTCATGTAGTAATGACAGCACCTACTGCTCTCCTCTCTAGGTAAACACAAAACAACAGATAATACGTGAAAGTGTGATGCACTTGACCGATTCAGTTATTCTTTACACTTTCCATTTGATTTCATTTCTACTGAGCACCTTTGCACAATTGGACACCAAACAAGTTTTATTCGAAACAGAACAAAAATTGTGAAAGGATACGAATCTTCCAAGGAAATAGAGAAAGGATGTAATATTTAGTTGAATGGTTCATTCATGTATTGCGTGACTAATTGTGGCTGAATTGCAGATTCACTCTGGGACACGGGAGACCTCGAATTCGAGAAAAGGATATCAATGGGAATTGTCTCGTCTTTCAGAGCAAGAATCGTTAGCTAACTACTCTCACCACTGGTTTCATGCGTCCGTCAAGGATATTACCGAACGAAAATCGGAGGACAAAAAATTAAATGCATAAATAGATACAATAATGTATGGTTGTATCGATTTTTAAAGCAATTAACTGTTATAAAGGTCTTTACATGGTGTTCTGTTGTGCAATTTCTTAGAAATTAAATATTTTATATAATAAAACTTCGTCACTGTTGGAAATGTTTATTCTCGTGAAGCAAAAAGTGTACGTGCATGGTTAAGATAAGTTACTTCTAATGCATCAGATGAAAGTAATAAATGATTGCTAATTTATTTGGAAGCCGTGATCAAATTTCTCTTTTTCCAGTCGGTGGTGCGCTTGCATCTAATATTAGTGGTAACATCCACGTTTACTTTTTCAACGAATGGAATTTAAATTATTTTTGCTGTAATGTTAATCCATTAGTGCTATGATAGTTCTATTTCGAACTGTGACTCATAAACACTGTCATAAGATAAGTCGCAATTTTTTCATTGGTTGCAAAAAAGAATGCAAAAGAGAATATACTCGTGTTTGCCAATCTTGCATGTGACAGTGACGTCATTTTGTGTCATTTGAGGCTGTCCAACTGACATCAAGCACATTCCACTCAATATTGGAGTAAAAAATGCACCCTGTGGAGCGAACTTCAGTTTAATCAGAAACAATTTAAATGGTCAGGAAATGTTTCAGATAATTTGGGTGTGTCACAAGTAACGTACTGATGACTTTTCTTGTTATCATTGGAATGTAAACCACCAGGATACTATAATTTTTCGTCAATAGATACGTTAACAATAGAGTTGTCCACTTGGAATGAATATTTGAAGAAATATAATAGTGTATAAACTTATATGTTTCATTCTATTGTCAGATGCAAACACATTATTTTTATAAAACTGAATAAGGATTAGTAACATAACAATAAATGTTTACCTCATTATCTCATCACGCCCTTCGCATAAACAACTTATTAATTAGGTTTTTATGTACTGGAAATAATTATATTTATCTGGGTGTACCAGTGTTTTCGTCACCCCTTTTCAGTAATTACACAATTAAAACGATGTTCCTCTTGAGAGTCAAGCACCCGAGTGGTATGCCATCTTGATAGACATAGGTGTGAAACTTTCATGCCGTTTCGCCATCACGCAGACCGTCACCCGAGACAGAACCAGAAGCCTCAAGATTCGTGCGTCCGCCATGTCACACTTACATGAGTCAGAACTATATGTGTTCTGTAGATAAACGCAACGTGCAGTATTTCATAAGTCAATAAAATTTACAGAATTTTTCCCTATACCCCTATAAAAATTTAAGATAGGTAATTTCTTGGTAAATTAAGTTTTTCATTCATTTGTACTCGAGAAAATATCTACGTAATTGGTGGCTTCAGAGTCAAAGATTTCAAACTCAGTTACAAGCTTCTATCGAATTGGGTCGCATATTAAACCAATTTATCATACAAATAAATTAAGAAAATTAAAGACAGCCGTTCTCTTATATCTTTCTTTTGTTGCGTTGTCAAACTGTGCCTAGAGAAATTGCTATTTTATATTATCTCTGTCGCGCAGTAACGTAAATTTTAGTAAACGCAAGGAGAAAAAAAATCTATCTAAATTCACATGAATAATATTTCCAGTACAAGTATAAAATTTTGCAATAGTTTTACCTTTTATCACGTATTCCTTTTTTTGTGTTCTATATCCGCAGGGAGATCGATATGTGGAGTTACTGATCTTTTTTTTCTTACCATTTTCATTTCTATCACAAATGCACCTACTCAAGTAAACTACTTGTTCCGGGCTCCTTCCTTTCTCTTTCCTGGCCTTCCTTGGTCACATCTTGTCTTTTTCGATCCCGACGCTAGGGTATCTTTCATTTTCCCCTTTCTTCTTCTTTTTTTATAATGAGATATGTAATGTTTTGAAATATGTTGATATTTGAGATGTAATTCAGGAGAGTTTTTAGTGGGTATGGTTGAGTTATTCGGCGAGTCCCACATGCAGGGAGAGTCATGTTGACTCTCCCTAGTGCGTAACTGCATTTTCCCTACCTGTACAAGTTTTTAGGGTTCTAATGACCTCGATGTCGACGAGTCGTAAAGCCCCACAAAAAAAATCAAGTAAACTACATGGAGGTTCTTAAGGTTAAGAATGTTCTGTAACCCAAAATTTCTCTGCACGGCCCTGATTATATTTATAGACTATAACTCAATATCTCTACGAACATGATTCGTATTTAAATCCAATAAATTTATTCTGAAATACCGAATGCGTCATTTTTGCTTATTTTGCCCTTTCCCATTGGGTTTTTTTTAATACTGATGCTCCAATGCCCTTTTCCTGCTACAAACAAAAAGGATTACATGAGTTGATTTTCTTCGCATTATTTCTATTAAACAATTTTGGATCTTTTTTGAATTGCTGGTTTTGTCCGATGTTATATGTGACAAAATCCGAATGATCCGAATATTAATTGCTTTACATGAGAAGTGTTTTGGACAACTATGCTTCGTTGTTGACTCAACCACCGTGCCATCAAACCCTCGTGCCGCGTACCACCCAGTTGCATGCCGTCGCGCTCTGGAGAATTGGAGAAAGCACCCTTGAACTTGTCTGGTTTCTCAGGGGCAGGCACTCCAGCGGAAGGATTAACCCACTGGAAACGAAACCAGTTCCCGTTCGAAAAGTGATACTCTCCAAGCGCTGACTGCGAGAAAATGATGACTGCTTTGCCGGATGAATGAACAGCTCATCAAATCTCAAGGTGCGCCTCATTCATTGGATAGCATAAATGTACTCACGTTTGCCCTTATTCTGGTTATGAAGGCGTCTTACGTAAATACATTTCCATAATGCTTGTTATTATCAAATTATTTGGCGTTTCTATGTTGTACGCATGGTCTTGCGCAGTGTGCTGCTACACTACAGTTTATATGAAGTTTATATTTCTCGATTACAAAATGGTTTTCGATTTACAAAATGGATAAATTGTACAATGTAAAAGCGATCTAAGCGTCTTATAACGGATTCCAAAATATAAACAAATTTCAATTAATAACCATGCAAATGTGCAAATTAAAACATTTTATAAAATACAACTTGTCTGCCCGTTAGTGCGCTTATCACAATTATTCGGTGTATTTGATTCTTTTTCTAATTCATAGGAAAATATTTTCAGTGGCAATATTTTATTACACATTTTGTTGCGTTAAGTAATTTAATTAATATGCTGTGACGACAAAAGTGAATCAATCTTCGAGGAGCACATAAAAAGACGATAAAGGGTATATTTGTGTACATTGGGTGACAACAATTTGTGGCAATATAGTTTGTCTCAGTTCATTCTACAAAAACGTGCACAACAAATATTTATCTAGGAAGGATAATCCTAATTAACGAAGAAAAGGTATTAACAATTGATGTCAAAATATTCCCAAAAAAAAGAGTAATTTAGGTATAAGAATTTATAATTAATATGGGTTCTTTGTTTTGTGCATTTACCGAAGATAAACCTGTTTTAAAATCCTAAACGAAAATACCTGGATAAAATCGTAATAGTTTAGATTTTACAAGTGTTTCTGAACTTCGTCGTTACCGCTGGGACGTGTCGGTGAGGTTGGCGAAGTCGCCGGACGTTGATGTCCGGTTATCACTTAAAGCCTCAATACTCGTAATTATTTTGGAATTGATTATTTTCGGGTACTTTTTACTCTTAATATGATGTTAAATTGCCCCCGGGGAAGAGACACTCGTTGCGGTGATCAAAGAAATACTTAGCATTAAGTTGTTGTTTTTCATTATACTAAAGTATAACGCAGAATTAATAAAAACATCCGGGTGTAACCGGGTCGGGAAGTATATTTAAATACTGTGAGCATATAATATTGACATTTTACCATTAAAGAGATGATAATTCATTTGTATGCGTTGCTTGTATTAAACCGTCAAGCACACACACCTCAATACCAATGGAAACGTGAAAGACAGATGTAATCGCTCAAAGTAACAGGACACTAAGATGCTTTCATACTCGTACAACGGATCTCGGAGCCAACGCGATGTTGAAAAGACAAACGCTTGAGAGAAAAACGAGGAAATAACACGTAAAACTTCGAGCTCTGGTAAATTCTCGTTTATCTCGACCGAACTTCGATATCTCGGATTTCAATCCGAAACCACGTGCGAGGATAAATGACGTTGTTATCATTTGGACATGCTTTCGTCATTTCCATGATGGCGTAGGTCGTGCAACGTTGTTCGCTTCGCTGAGTGTATTCCTCACATGTGGCTGCGTGTTAGAGCCACCGTGTATGACTCCTTTCGACAAGCATGGGAGTCACAAAGCGTCGCTAAGCTTCCTTGAAGATTCGGGAAATGCTTTGACTTTTTCTTATATATCACTTTGCTTTGTGAAAACAGATTGTTCCATAATATGTTCCATCCACACAATGTTTCAAAATCAGATTCCTCTGGCTATACAATTTTATACCATTTAACACATCGCTTCGGTTGGAGGCATTAGTGAAACTCAATTAAATCTTGTCAAATCTTAGAGGATATATAGAGTCCACGAAAGATAATCTTGCACTCTTCATTCCTTGCAACAAGTTTCATTTCTCATTTGATGGAATTTGTATTATAGGTTTGCGCCAAATGATGACCACAAGAGGTGGTAACAACGTTGTGCAAAGTGAGAAAATATAAATTAAATCAAATATTGTCCGCTTATAAAGTTCGATTATTCAATTTACGTAATATTTTAAGTTTAAATTATCTATTTTCAGTTGTTTCTTGAGACATAACAAAAGGCAAATTTACCTGCAGTATATATTAATCCTTTAACGTTGACAATTCAGCACACTTTGGAAACACGATGGTTGAGAAAAATCTCACAAATGGAAGTTGCGTCACTAGCCACACTACAAACAATCTACACGCCTACTGTTATGAAACATTGCAAAAAGATATACATTCAAAAAACAGTAAAGTCAAGGGGCTCTAAAAAATCACTACATGTAATAAAAGTTAGTAAAAATGACATATAAATTTTGTGGACGTTAATCATATATTTGGTCAACAAATTCATATTTGAATCTAATAACATTTTTTATATTTGTATAACCTAATTGAAAATAAAGAACTTTTGGCGATATTGCCACTACTACAGCATTTTTCTTTTTAATTACGGTCTGCATTCCACGTCGATTGATAAATCTCGGGCTTCGTCCACGAGCTTTTGAGGATTTTGGGGATCTCTTCCTACCCACTTACTGCAGAGACGGAAAGATGTATTTACTTTATCTTCTTTTAATTCAAGATCTTACTCACTCAAAAGCTGGCTTGAGGGAGGTTAATAGTTCTTCCAATGTTCTTCAAGAAAACTCTCTTGTCTTGTCTATCCTTAGTGAATCATATAACAATGAAAGATTTCACACGGCCGAAGAGTGTCGTTGAAAATCTTAGAAAGAAGTGATATAGTTCACCGGTGTATCAGGCCACATTTCCCTCAATCTCATCTTACTTTCCTTTCGTACGCTTCAGTGGTAATCGTCTATGCGTACTCCACTTTCGTCGATATAAACCCAATCGCGGAGCAAGTTGCATCACTTTTCAGCGAAATTGACCTTGATTCGTGACGCTCTCTCCTAGCCGACGTTTTCATTCCACTTTTTTAAAAGAGTCGTTCAAGGAAAAGCTTTTTATGGTGTCACTGGACCATGAAGTCGATACGGATTACTCGTACAAGTTATCAACTTCTTTAGCGGCTGTCTCATGTTCTTCTAAGGTTCATTTCAGTGTCAGTCAAGCTACAGAGTGTTTGTAAATTATGTCCTATTGCATGAAAATATTTATTATATATATAATATAAGCAATATATTTATTATTTACTTGATTAACTCACCAATCGACTCCATAGTGTTTGAATTGGTTACTACCTAGACGTGTCACTCAGTTTCAAGAAGATTGATAAATGTATCTCTAGATAAATAGAAATTGCCGTAATAATACACCATAATCACTAATTATATGTTTTGTAAGAAAAGTTCTCATAATTATAAAAAGTAATTCCCTTTTGTTTGGCAACTGTTCCCGTAAAAAATCGAATAAAATTATTTTTCGAATCTCTAAAAACATACTTTCGAATATATTCTCATTTTCATGCATCTTTTAGAGAACTACTTTTCGGAATTGTGTAGTTATCAAATTCCTATATCTTTATTTAACAACTGTTCCATGTGTGGTCACGTCGAGTTCCAGTAGAACTCAAGCTCTGTCAACAATATTTTTGAAGAAGGTCATTCGGAGGCATGACCGTGGTAGAGGTATAAATAATATGTTTCATGTATATTACTGTCAGATATATTAATTGAAGCATTGAATCGAGTGCCGAGAACGTCCAACTACGAAATGTCTGAAATATGGAGATATACTTCTATATAAAATAAATCCAGAGTTATGGGTGAACTTACTCTAGGGTATGCCCGATGCGCTTCCCTGTCTAGTGAAACAGGATCTTTACACGTGACAGAACAGTCGAATTAGGGTAGAGTACAAGTGTAGTAAATTCGTGTAACCGAACTGTACAGACAATGCCATTTGGTATCCCCTAGATGTTATGCCCTTTTGTTGATATTAATTGATAAGACTTGAACATTTGGTACTGGGAGGAAAATATTCAACATCATTCTCGCGACTGCACATTCCATCTGATTTGAATCATCGGCAATTTCACTTCTAGTACGCCGGTTATAGATGAAATGCAAGTATTAACCACTACTGATATAGAGATTCAGGGCAAGTTTACAGATACCAAAAAAAAATTCTTAATTATCGTAAGATATTTAGACAGAAAATATAAGTTTCTGTAGATCGCTTTTAATATATCCAAATGGAAAATCAAAACTTTTTAGATTTAATTTCTTTATGCAATACCTATGACAGGATTTTGATCGCCTTCACGCATTTACTATTTAAATATGAATATAGATTGAAAATAAGTACAAAAATTTGTAAAAATCATTGAGAATACTTAATATATGGAAAATGACGTCAAATAATTTTCTACAATACTAATCTTTCACAATACAATTCCATAGAATGTATAATTATGTATTTTTATGAAATGCGTGTGTTCTATACATAGAGCATTACATCGCTATATATGACGATGTTGTTGACGTAAAATGGTGTAGTCGAAGATTAGTATAAATAGACAAGTTAACTCAGATCGAAAAACAGAACAATTGCAATAATAAAATTTGGAAATGTTGACAATATACAAACCTTTCTTGATTTTACTTCAACTTAATAACCATAGCACGAATCAAAGCTACTTTACTACATCGCCTAATAAGTGGTTCCTCGTATCTCAATTTTAGGTTTTGTACGCATGGGAATGTTAGATGCAAAATAAAATCACATATACTTTTAAGGCCCCTAGCAAGTCTAAAAAATAGTCTTTTCATTAAATTTGCATTTGAAGTGTGGCATTATTTAACCTAGATATTCGAATGCACCTGTTTTAAAGATACGAGCTATCACTTATCACGAGCGTCGATATGTAAGACAAGGTACCACCTCCTCGAGCCTCTCCCTGCGCGTTCGCGTCGGTGATGGCGTCTGCAGCCGTGGACAACTTGAAGCTGAGAGAACGCGTGCGCGCCATGGTGACGAGGCGATCACCGATGAGGGAGTAGAGCGTGGAGGATCGTCCTCCAGCACCACGTGCCTCCTGCGCCTCTTCCAAGGATTCCTCCAGTGCAGTGGGAGTCAAGGGAGGCGAGGAGTCTTCTTCGTCGGCCTCCAGACGGAGACCCAGCCACAAGGGGATGCTGCGTTGGTGGGACAAACTGTCCAATCCAAGCAACACCTGCACAACATCAACATGGTGTATCTGTTAACCGAATTTCAAGTTTACTCCAGTAATCCATACTATTATAAATATGCGAAATTCAAAAGTGCGTCTGTCTGTCTGCTACCTAATCACACTAAACCTCTGAACAGATTGTGATAAAATTTGGCAAGGATGTCCAGAATGAACATAGGCTAACTTTCATTTTTCAAATGTGTGATATGAATGATAGAAATGGTTTTTGACGATATATGTAGATAAAATCGAGGGGAAAGTTAGTTATATTTGCTTTCGCTGCCTAAACGATTGGAGATAGGTGAAAACTATACATGTCAGTATAGTTTACCTGAATGAGTTTTACAAAAAACGTCCACGACAGCATATGCATATCTGCAGAGGGTAACCTAAATTATCGAAAAAGAGTTATTAAAAATAGAATGTTAAAATACTTCAATTTAAGAGAGTAATTTAGATAGGAAAAATTCATTTATCGTTAAATTTAATGAGTTCTCTGTTTTGTGCATTTAAAAATTTAGAAAACAACTTTAAATTGTAAAATTTGGAGGAGTGGTTTAGATTTTACAAGCGTTTTAATGAAATGGTGCAGTCGCCCTGCCGCCGTTGTTCTCGGTGAGTGGGTTCAGATGCTGAAATGAAGAGGACAATTCCGGTGTTATGTCAGAGTTTTGCCGCCATTGGGGTTAGGGTGAACAGTTCTAGAAACCCCTTGGGTGGAGTGGGTAGGAATGTAAAAATATTCCATGAAAAAAGACGGATATAATCCTTAGATTGCGGGATATTTCAGATAAATAGTGATGTAGTGAGCTTGGCTAATTGGTGACGTTCGATTGATTTGTTTCTGTCACCGACAACTTCTCGTTGCTTACTCAAGAGTGGTTTCATCCAAGATTTTATTTAATGTTCCTGCTGGAAGTGAAAGTCAAAGTGGTGTATACAGTCAAGTTCTGTATTAAATTTGCATTATTATGAGTTTGCAAAATTAGGATGTTGTATGTTTTTTTCAGTAAGTAAAAGTATTTTAATCTTAAAATAGTGAAATATTTTATTTTTCCTCAGGTAAAGAAAGTTGGCCTGAGACAAATCCCTGCAACGTCGGGGAATCAGCTAAAGATTTAAATGAAATAAATTTCTAAAGGGGTAACTTAAAACCCAGAGATTTTCATAGGGTATCGTTGTTACTTGTGTTCATCGGATATCGTATGGTTTACATTGATTTTTACTTTAATTGGTAATTGGTAATCGTGAAAAATGGTAAAGGGGTGATCAATATTGTATGTAGTATTTATATATTTTATGACCACCAAAAGCGAAATGAATAATGGTTACTCGCATTCGCTTGGAACGGGAAAATATTATAATACTTTGGGTTTTATTGCTATCAGTGATAACATATCAAGAATCCGATGTGTAAGCTGAAGTTAGTGAGACAAGAAGTCACTGAAGCATAAGGCTTGAGAAACACCGTAGCACCTTCAAGCTGTGTAATGGATTTTTATCAAATTTGGTGATAATGTGTGAAATGGAAATGAAGAAACCGTATATTTTTAATAATGGAATTTCCACTCCTTCAGTTATACAAAAATAAATTTCTCTATCGACTAACTAACCACTCGTCAGAAAAGAAAGATACTTAAACGTGAGTCTTTCATACATATAAGTAATGATGAATCTTCCTTAATGATTCGTACGTTATATTGTCCACAGCAAGGTAAAGAAATCGCTGAAGGATAAATTACTATTTGATCAGTTAAGAGAACAAATGCTACCTAATATATTGAATTAGATGAAAGAAAAGTTTAAAAATATTTTTGCGGGGTAAAAACGGTTTATTTTCGTAATATCACTCATTTCATGTGAACAAAGTCGCCAGAACTCAGCCTGTAAATAAATGGAGCAACGACTTCGTTGGTCCGATTCAAGACCTACTTGATAGTACTACTGATTAAACCTCCCTATATTACAAACGAATCTCAAGGAAAGCATGCCCACAATTAGGGGATGTTAGCGGCACTTTCACGGAGAGGTTGGTCGGAACTCCTACAATTACCAGGCTGGAATATGCATTATGTGGCAACGTTGTACCGTTGACCGGGTCGGTTAAATGCGTTAACTTTATTTCAGCGAATGGATTGCTTACGCACTCATATTCTTCGTGTAAAATGAATCTGAACTTAAAGTAATTATTTATTTATTGTGGTCACTATATTGTTTTAGCTTCTACGATACTGACGACTAAATGTATGAACGTGTGAGGTCTTTGAACTTCTCTTTGACCGGTTGGTCTACGAGACCGTTGTTGTCAAGCATAAGACTCCAGCCCGGTAATTGTAGGAAGCCATGAGATGACACGAGAGATGTCTTGCGCGAACTTCGAAAACTGCTCGAATTCGAAAAGTTCAAATTCGCACCGTAACGCCGCAGACTTTCCCAAAATTTGGCGCGAGTTCGAAAGCAATATGGGAAGGCCGATAATCTCGAGTATTATCAAGTAGGTTGTAGTCCGAGCTCATCATCCTAAACTCTTCAGGACCATGAAGTAATGTAACAGTTATAGTTCTCTGCAGACTACAACGACGACTTAGGTCTGTACGACTCTGGCATTGTCCTGAAAAAGGTAACAGCAAGCTGGTTGAAACTTTGGTAGTTATGTCTTCTGAGACGTGGTTTGTCCCAGACAAACAGATTTGTATCAGTGAAACAAGTTTGCTGAAAAACTTCAAATTAGATTTTACTTTCATTTTTCCTTAAAATGGTAATGTTTTTTAAAATTTTATAGTAATGCTCTTTTAAATTTTAAGTGGACCCACTACATTTCAATGGCTGATTTTTTTAAATGTACTATAAAAGAATAACTTTTGGTGGAAACTATTCTTTTGCTTTGTTGCTGCTTTCTAATGAACTAGACCATGTGCTCGAAATATCGAATTCGTATTCATATCTCTCATAATCGAATTCGTAGTGAATTTTCATTAAAAATTGCATATTATACCATCTAATACACCTAGGCCAATAATATTTTGGCATAAATTTTTGTATGACGTGCTTCTTTGAGAATGTAAATTAAACCCTTATTTTTCGTTAATCATAACGATTTAAGGGGGCAAACTGCGAAACTCTAAAAAAACTGTTACTATTTGATAAAACATTGATACGAATATCTTAATAAATTTACTGTATAAGGTTTTAAGATGAACAATAGTCACTACTATGTAATAACATACACAAAAAATAACTTTAAAAATAAGTTAGCAGGTGAAAGTTTATATTTAAAACAAAAATTTAACAGTGTTCATTAAATATTCACGAAGAATTACTATTATGATTTTTTTAGCAATTGATCTAATTCTTTTGCATTTAAGCAGAGTCAGGTGGAGTAATTGTAAACAAAGGGAAAATGTAAACGATTGATCTGAGCGCTGCTGTGCGAGTCAGAGAACCTAAAAGATGGTCAAAAATAGAAAACAGAGACGTGAATAGAAAAGTTCCGGGCTTTTGAACCCAGTCGTTAATGCAATACAACCTTAAGACACAAAGCTGTCCAGAAGACTGAAATTCGAAGTTATAGCACTGCGCTATTGCTCTACACTCGGTAAATTATTGACATATGTTATTATTGTCGGTAATGTATTAAGGTAACAGAAAGTCATTGGCATTATTTTCTAGATGTTTTGTAGGTCCAACGGCACTGTTACCCCACTCTTTTTTAGGGGCGGGGTAATTGTAAAAATTGTTATTCGATATTATTTTTACGCAGTTTTGTTGAACAATCGATATATTTTTCTGAATTAACTTGCATTTAATCACATTTACTTCGTTTCAAAAATGTTCTATTCAGTTTTTCCTAGTTTTTTTCGGTAGGTAGGTGGGGTTTTCTTTTAAATGGTTATACCTACCTATACATTTAAAGACAGCTCTCTGAAGAAAGAAAAGCGGATTGGTAAGGATGGGCAAGAGCTGACTCAAAGCAAATAATAAAAAAGAAGCAACATGAGAAGGAAACAGAAGAAAATGAAAATGAAGAATGATTGCAAAAATTCCCGACCTATACGAGGTGTTAGATGATTCCGATAAATATTTCGAAAATACGGAAGACATTGGTTTAGAGGACGTAACAAACACAGTACCCACAAGAGACGTGGACATGTAGGGGAAGAAATGTAAAAAAACACATTTCATATATTTGTAGTGTCAATAAGTGGCAATGGGGGATGAACTGAAAAACACTGAAATGAATAGACAACAAAAACACTAATTTCGTTCTAGCTCGTGATAAATTTTCTTTGTTTTAAGATTGATTTTTTTTTCATTCGCACCTTCTCCAGTGAAGTGAAAAAGAAGGAAGTAAATATGTAATTTCTCTTTTATTTTTTTATATTTTATAGTAATGCTATTTATGCCAATGCCTGGCAAAGTCAACATTCGTGGAATGTATTGTTCTTATACGTCTTGATTCCTTTTTTTTTGTACATGAAGTTAAATAGAAATACAGTAGGTATTGATTCATGCTTGATACACAGGATTTGTCCAGTAAAACAACAAATAAAAAGTGTTTCTTCTGGGTTGTAGGAGGGTAGTATCAATGAATATTTCAGTCAACGTTATACGACATTTGTAACAATATACACAAGTAAAATGGAAATATTCGAGAAATGTGAACATCGAATCGTGATAAATGTCAACACTGTATAGGAAAGCAATGTAATGTTCCTACAACTTCAATGATTATCACTCTTTGATATTACCTTAAGTCACCTCATTTTATCAAAATCTCTGACACAATGTTCAATTTTGTAGGGTTATGTTACCAATAAGAGATAACCACATGATTACAACGAAAACTTCTGCACGAAGCAAAGCCAGTTCGACTAGTAACTGTATAATGTCACGGACTGCTTTTTATGGAAATCTACAGTTGTATTCCGAATTTGAAAAATTTCGAATTGACTTTCTAATCAAGAGTAAGGTCACAGTCGAATTTCGAAAAATCGAACACAATGAGATTTCGAAAAACGTCACTGACTACGCTTACAACCATTTATACAAAGTATTAATAAGATAAAGCCTAATTCAAAATTTCATATATTAAACTTAAGTGTCAAAATCCCCGAAAACTAATATAAGCAGCTCTCTTCTATAGCAATGAGTGTTGGTATCGTAATTGAGTACCTCTATGTAAACAAATACAAATCTTTCCTAAGTGTCAGGTGATTCCAAATAAGTGTCATCAAAATGAGTGACCCCGAATTAAATTTACTATTTAAATGAATTTAATATTTATTTGATGTCAGGGATTTAAATAAAACCAAATAATCTCGAACACGAAGTTATATTAGGGTCCAATCCTTGGTTTGGGGATATGAAAATATGACAAATTTTGATCCATCGTAACAAAAGTCACAAGCAAATTTCTGTACTTTTGGAAAGGATACGCAATTTATGACATCGTTTGAAATATATGAAGACTTAAAACGAATTTTTAACAAGTTTGTTTTCAGAAAAGTGGAGATAAATTTTTATTAAAAGAGTGGGATGAATTTAGGACTCGATTTATGAAAACTATCGCGGCAGTTCCTAACTTACATGTTAATGGCGAAACTTACGAGTCTTTAAATTCCAGTCTTCGAAAAGCTCTGATAAAATGAAAAATATTTTGCCTTGATGCACTAGAATAGTGTCCTGAAGTTGAAAAACAAACTGAAATTAGCTATTTTTCTTACGATCATTAAAATTTACTGGGTCAAAACAAGCAACTAATTCACTGCCAACACTTCACAGGACAGTACTGAATGGTTTTATGCGTTTGTCAACAAGTAGCATCAGTATTCATCCAGGCTGGATACCAAAGGGGAACAGTTTAGGCAACAGGACATATTTCGGGCCTTTGTCCTAAATATTTTATGAAGTTTTCCAAAGTTAAGTTAAAAAATAAATTTATATTACTTTCTACAATGTCGTTTAAGTCTAAATTAAGCCTTCATGGAGGTAGCACCCATGCGAATCGTGTAGGGAGGGGATAATTTTTAAAATTATCAAAAACGGCCAATATAGAGTCAAATCCATGGAGTTTTGGATCGATAAAATGAATAGTGATTCTTTCGAAGGATAAATAGTTACACTAAAATCTCCAGAAATGGTGTGTGAAGGGGGATGACATGTAATAGACCTCGAAAAAAAAAACATAAATTGGAACCTTCAGTATTGACCTCAGAGATGAAGAGAGACAATATCGTTGTCATTTCATCCCTCGTGGGGAGTAAGACACCTAAAGTATCCCTTTAAACATAAATTTGGTACTTCACAATGACTTTTGTACACTTGACCTATAAAACAAGAGGAAAATTGCAGTCTACAAAGCCGTTTAGGTTAAAATTCAGCCCATAGAGGATGAGACACTCCCTATTCCCCAGCGGTGGAGTGGAAAGAGTGTGGTGTGACAGGTAAAATCGAAAACGTCCAATATAAGTTTAAAATCCTTAGTTTCCAGGGTCTCATAGTCGGGTTCATTGAGCTATCACGAAATAATCGTGAAATATCATCCTTGTCAGTTGAGCCAACAGCTCCACAATCACGTATCAAGAATAAGTGTACAATTTTTCTCATCACCAGTTATAACAACAGTTCACTCATTAGAAGTACAAAGAGTTCAAATATATTTTATTATATGCACATGGCATTGAGTTGTAACCTCTTCATATTTCTACCTAACCCTTTTTGGACCACTCCTTTAGTGTTTTTATAAGCAGTATTTTTGCCAAATGATTTATAAACAATTTTTATCAGTAATTTTATGTTTTTTAAACTTACACTGAGAATGGCTGTGTAGTAAAAAAAATAATTTTCTTTGGAGGAATAAGAAAGTTTGACTAAGACAACAAGAGTTTCACATTACGTATAATTAAAATGTTGTATAATTTTTTAATACCTTTCTTTTCATAAATACGTATCCAACGAATAGGATTAGTTTCAAGAAGAAGAATTGTAACAGTTACGTACATTATGCAATATTCGTTGAGTCATTAAATTGAAGCTAATAATGAAACCAATTTGAAATGCAACAGCAGTTTCAGCATTATTCCTCGTTCCTAGTAATTATTTTTTGCTTTTTCACACAATCTTACTATTTTATAGGGTCATCAGTCTTTCGACTGGTTTGATGCAGCCTTCCATTTCATCCTATCTTGAGCCAGTCTCTTCATTTCTACATATTTCTTGCAACCTGCGTCTTGTATTATCTGTGTGGCATACTGCAGTCTTTGTCTTCCTCTACAGTTTTTGTTCCTGTACTGATCCCTCTATTACCAAACTAACAAGACTGGGATGTCTCAAAACATGCCCGATCATCATGTCTCTCCTTCGTGTAAGTGTTTTCCACAGACTCTTTTCCTCACCTATCCTAGTAAATACCTCCTCATTTCCTATCATATTAGTCCACTTAATTTTCAGCATTCATCTGTAGCACCACATTTCAAACGCTTCTAGCTTTTTCTTTTCTGGTTTCCCTATTGTCCAAGTTTCACATCCTTATACTGCTGTGCTCCAAACATATAATTTCAGCAACTTCTTTCTTAGTCTTACATCAATTTGTAATACTAAACTTGTGACTCTTGTTGTGAAAGCTTTTCTTTGCTTGTGCTATTCTGCTCTTAATATCTTCCTTGCTTCGCCCATCTTGTGTGATCTTGCTTCCCAAATAGCAAAAATGCTTGACTTCTTCTACTGTATTACCTCTAATTCTAATAATCATACGATCATTGACCTCATTTTTGCTACTCTTCATAACCTTTGTTTTCTTGCTATTGATTCAGAGCCCAAATTCCTCACTAAGCAAGGTGTTCATTCCATTCAACATTTCCTCTAAATCTTCCTTTCTCTCAGCAAGCACAGCTATGTCATCTGCAAATCTTGTCATTGATATCATCTCCCCTTGAATTTTCACTCCTGTCCTGAACTTTTCTTTCATATAGGTTAAATAATAGAGGTGATAAACTGCAACCCTCTCTTACTCCCTTTTTAATAGCAGCTCGCCTTTCATGTCCCTCCACTTTTAATATTTCCAGTTGATTTTTATAAATTTTGTGGATAACACGCCTTTCCCTATACTTTAGTCCTACTTTTTTGAGAATTTGAAACATTTTAGTGCATTTCACATTATCAAAGGCTTTCTCTAAATCAACAAATGCCACAAATACGTTTTGGTTCTTCTTAATCCTTCCCTCTATTATTAGGCGTAATGTCAGAATTGCTTCACGAGTGCCCCTACTTTTTCTGAAACCAGTCTTTTTCTGAAACCAGTCTTTTTCTGAAACCAGTCTTTTTCTGAAACCAGTCTTTTTCTGAAACCAGTCTTTTTCTGAAACCTTATAATAATATCAGAGTACAACAAGAGTTCATCAGATGCACAACTAAATCAATACAATTCAAACTTTTACCTGGTCTCATTTATGAATTTAACACGTCTTCACATCATTCTTTTTCATTCGAGTAAAACGTTCATTTAATGTTGGATGTTTCTAAAAAGAAAAGCACCTCACCTCAGATAAGGAGGAAAGGATCGCTACAGTTTGTATAACTAAATTTTAAGTCTGACACACCAAAGGGTGAACAAACAGGTTAAAAACTACATTTATATCATTTAAAGAAATACAAACGTTTTGACAGAAAGAATATAATCTGATTCATTTTAATAGGTGTCTCAACATAAATATTGATGAATAAAATAGAATTTCTTCTGAAGAATCTTGTGAAGACTTGATTTTCATCGGTAATAAAATTTAATTCTTGAATAATAATTACTTTTAACTTTTTTATATTTCAAGAAAATAAATAAATGAAAATTACATAAATGAACTTGAAATATTATTCAAATCTATTTTGATGTGTTCGTCTCCACGAAGGAAAAAAAGAGCGAAGAATATCTGTAGCTTTCTACCAGAGAAAAAGTTATGTGAGAATTGTAATAAATAAGCAGCAGTGAGAAGGATTAAATCAGAATTAAGTGTAGGCTAATTAATATCCATAATTAAATAAATTCTTTGAGTCAGCGTGACTCAGTGGATAGAGCGCTGATTTACTGGCTGCGTGGCCGGAGTTCGGTCCCAGTGGAGTGGGGATTTCTCATCACATCTCGCCACCTACACTGACTCCCTGGCCTACTCAGCTTGCTGTAAAATGAGTACCGGGTCTATCCTGGAGTCAAACCTGCCGGAGCGAGATGCTGGCCACATCTCCTCCTCTTAGTGCCCAAGCCTAGAAGTTATGGAGCTCTAACCTCCGTGAACCCCTAGGGCACATTGGGGACCTGTTTTGGGTCAGTTTGGCCAACATAAAATCTTATTTCTCATCATACAATACCTTGCTGGCGACACACTCCTCCGCTGGGTACGATCTTGCTCTGTTTGCCACACAGTCTCTGTAGAGTTCCTGCAGATGTGTGAATGCACTCGACGATCTTTGTTCTCTGACGTCCTCTTCTGTCCTCACTTCGTCCTCGGTAGACACCTCGTCACACGTTGCCTGCGTCGTGTTGAAAGCACACACCACCACCAGCAAACACATCGCCTTGAAGCCACACATGCTGATATATTCAGAGATCGATTCCTCAGTACCACTCGCAAGTCACTCTGAAAGATGTCCAGGATCACACGATATAAACGATATTAATTCCCGATCAATCAGTAGAGTTCTATTCCCTATGACGAAACCCCGAGAACGAAAGAGCACCGGCCGCCGTGTAAGTGCGGAGTTGAATGAACGAACCGTGCAAATAAGACATGTATATAAAGAGTAGGTTTTACGACGCCGCTGTAACGTGGACGCTGTTACAATTTCTGTTTTTGGAGCGTGAATCATGAACGTGTGGACGTTGAGAGTGGGGGTGTGAATTGCGGGAGGGGTAGACGTTGGTCTGCAACGCGAATACCACACAAAGTGCGATCCAAAAGCGTAAAGTTCTTCTCGCGTTTGAACAACGGTAACGAATAGTCGTCATTAAAGAGAGCTTTTCCTCTTTCAATTAACGCGCTTACTCGAGTTTACAGCGGCGCTTCCTACACGAACGGCGTGTTGGCGGAAGTAGGGTGAATTGGATTCATTCCTGTTCCGTATTAGTTGACAATGTTTGTTCCTGTTATCTCGATCGTCATAACGAAGAGTGCGAATCGTGAAATGTAAACACGCACATGTGGGAAGTACTTTTGCTCGGGAGTAACTCAAGGGCGTGGTGGAGTTTACTCACCGCAAATTCAAATCCGATAATAAAAATTACAGTGTTCACAGACGAAAATGTATTTTACTTCATTCTTCCTGTACATTTCATAACTTCCAAGGAATGGGCTTTTTCGTCTCGGTACAAATCCAAAGCTGAGATGTGGTAGACACCGAAGAATTTTATTTCGAAGTTCTCATTTTCTAAGAGCGACCATTTAAATAACTTTCGTTTCTGTTGCGTTTACAGATTAATGAATTGAGTTTTCTAAAGAGAGTAACAAGATTTATCTGTGGTGCGGTCTGCAAAGAAAGGTCGTAAAGAAGTTGTAAGCACGTCATAGGACTTAGGATAATATTAGAAATTCATTTCATTTACACATATTCAATAAAAACTTATTATAGTAAATATTCAATAAAAAACCTAAAGCTGACGGCGACAGTGACGGGCTCATTCACTCACGGTCATAAATTACGGGACGCGAGCGTCGAAAATTATTGAGAGCTTATTGGCATCATCTCAAAAGCAATTGGGGAAAAATTATCACGCGAAGAAACGGGTACACCTAAACTAATTATTTTATTAATCATAACAAATTCATCTCCATAATGTGTTATTTGTTTGATGTGCAATAAAATGTTATTTAGCACTATTTTGCAGAGCTCTGGAATATTTTGGTCAGATAATTTTACAAAGAAAATAGAAAATTACATTTAACGTGTCACATGTTTCCTGTGGATGAATTGTTTAATATTGGAAAATACTTACATATAATATTCCCTGTCACTCCCTCCATTATCCCCAATAATCAAAAGTTTTCCCACGATAACGAAAGAATTGTTTATAATTACTGGTAACGATAATGAGTTATGTTTGATAATTATGTACTAATTATTGCTTATATTACAGATGACCAGAGACATTTAAAATTAGTAAGCATTTTACACAGTTAATTATCCATCCCCTACTGCCTTAGAGCCCTTGATCGGAATTGATGGGATGGTCCCTTTCTAGTTTCCGGAGAGGAAATGTGTTGTTGTCCACGTGCTCATGCGCAATGTGTAAATGGGTTTTGACATTAAGTTTATTATTATTCAAATTTGCATTCCTTATATTCACTCGAGAGAAGCTTGGTCTGTCAAATTTTGACCTTCACTGAATCAATCAGAACGAATCATTCCCCGAAGAAGAATTGATCCCAGGAATACTTTGTGATGACTTTCTAGTAGAAGTAACTGTTTAGTCTAGAATGTTTTCCTTTGGATTTGGGACATCGATCTTCTCAAAGAAACCAACCATAAATCACCAGATAGTTAATTGTCATCAGAAAAGTGGACGAAGTGAAAATGAAATTAGAGATTATTCTTGGAAAATTCATGACTCGGAGCCTCCGTAAGGAGGTTAAATTTGAAAACTGTGTTTCTAAATTACACACTGCTGCTTTGTCACCAAATTTGTGCGGTGGGTTTTGAGAGATTAGATCTCGTCAAGATGCTAGATTTAAAACGATAGGAGAGAAAGATATGAGAAATTACGGTCGTATGAAAATGTTTGTTATTACCAAAGAAGAGTTAATGCGAAGAAACAACATATATTTAAATGGAAACTTACGAAGAGTCTAATGTCTGAACCATTACTTGGTAGTTACACAAACAATTTATTAAAGAGTTTCGAAGCGCTAACTTTCATTATTCATTGTGTAGAAGAAAGACGGTCGTATTTCTTGTCACAATGATGATCGTTCACTTTCTTTCGTCCATTTCAGTTAATTAGACGCGGCGAAAGTTGCAATTACTCCTTGTCTTTCAGAGCCATCATTCCATGGCTCCATTGGCTCAAAATGTAAACATTTGTCTCACTTGTTTATTTCACTAAATTACTGTGAAAAGTCATTTTCCTGATAAAGGTAATTATAAAAATCTATGCCACGGAGCTTACTGACATAATGGAACTATTTACGATAGAATTGATTGCTTGAATATTCATATCAAGTTTTCAAGTAATTTTCTTCTACATTATTCCATTTACATACAAACATTTACATTAGTTTCTTCAAAAACATCACTAATAGAATGTTCAGGACATTCTAAGCATATAAATAGAAGTTTTTTTGAATTGAAACTTTAAAATCTCGCCAACGTCAAGATCATTCGTCAAGATCATTAGAGCCCTAAATAGAAGTATTGAAATAAATATATAAATAAATGACATTATTGGTGGCGAGACTCAGACCGAGGTCTCCCCTTCCGCCTAACCACTTTAAAAATATTTACAATATCATTAAAAAATTAGTTTGAATGAGAGGGTATTTACTATATCTACTGCTGGGAAAACAAGCTAAGGACCATCCCGGTATTCAACCTTAAGCGATTGAGGGAAACTCAGCGAAAACCCCAATCAGGATGGCGGTTTAAGGCCGATCATAACAAATAATTTATAAGATAATATAAGGTAAAATTTATTTATAAACTAATGTAGTATAAAGGGGGAAAAAGAGTTTTGCAGAGAAAATGAATATAACATTACATAACGACTGTACCAAAATTAAGTGACACATTACAAAAATATTCCAAAATACAAATATAAATACAGTTAGGATATATTTCATTTTACACAGAATAAAATAACTCGTAGAGATTACATTATACTATGGGTTACATCTTAAATTACATAAAAAATTAATTACAAATTACAGGACATTTTATTATACAATATCTTACATTTGGGAAGTTACAACAACGTAGAATGGGAGGGGTAGAAATAGAAGGGGAGAGGGGATAATAGAAGAAATACGGGGAGAAGATACTTTTATGAATAAAGAGATAGAAAAAATGGTAGTTGGAAATAGATGTGGCGTTTGCAAGAGAAGGAAAATATGGTAGTTGAATAAATTAATAATAATAATAATAAAAAGTAAGGTATTAGGGAAAGTGCCTAGACATTTATTTCATACTATGAAGGATGTTGGCTCAACCAAGAGGTTAATTTTCTTTTGAATATATGGACACAATTCCAATGCCTCGCGTCAGGTGGTAGTTTATTCCATTCACAGATTGTACTTACTGTAAATGACTTGTTGAATATGGTCGTTCTGTGTTGTTGTATCACGAGAAGTTCATCGTTCTAGTTCTTTTTTGTTTTAAATTTTGAAAGTTTATAGCAAGTTGAGTTAAATGTTTATTATTTAGAATCTTAAACAGCATGATGAGGCTATGGAGAGTACGTCGTAATTTAATAGGGAATATTTCAGCTTTTAAATAATATTCTGATACGTGGTCGTATTTGCGTAGATCAAATATGAAACGGAGGCATGCATTTTGAGTAACTTGTAATTTGTGTTGTAGCTTTGAACTTAAATCTGAAAAGATAAAGTCACAGTAGTCAAAGTGTAACATTATTAGTGAATTTACCAGAAATTTTCTCGTGGAAGCGGTTAATAAATTACGAAGACACATTAGGATATGTATAGAGGAAAAAACTTTTTGACAAGTTTTGTCAACGTGCGTTTTCCAACTTAAATTACTATCCACATAAATACCCAGATTACGCGCTGATTTGCACCATGGAAGTGATACACTATTTATATTAATATCCGGCGGATCGCGTTCTGAGAACCTATTAAGTAAATTTCGTGAACCAATCATTAAGCACTGAGATTTTGATGGGTTCAGCAATAAACCCAGAGAGGAAACCCAAGTGTGGAGTGATGTCAAGTCCTGATTTATCTTCTGTACGATAGTGTTTAATTCCGATGTTCGTTCGCTGAGATAAATTTGGTGATCGACAGCGTACATATGGTATTTACTATATTTTAAAGCTTTTCCTATATCATTTACATAGATGAGAAATGCTAGGGACCCTGAAACTGTCCCTTGAGGAACACCTCTCTGTGTTTTAAGAGTACGAAAGAGAAGCTTTTAAAAAATACTCGATTTCCTCCATTTTATTTTTTACTACTCTGTGGAATCGATCATTTGCTTATTGTATTGAATTGTTACACACGCCGACTATACGAAAAGAAATTAGATTTATTGAACTTCTAATAAAGTCTTCTATTTATTTTTGTCTTCAAGCGTTAATTTATGTTACAAAATAATTTCAAAGTGACAGAAGTCCATACTCCTACTGTGACACCCTTCATGAAAAGCAGAATTGATTTTCGCTTACTCGATTACCGTCATGCATAAATCAATCTTACGTTCTTAGTAAAGGTGGCATTAATACTTTACTAGGCAACAGACAGACGTTTTAAGAGGCACAAAATGTATGGTCTCTATTTATTAAAAAATGTAATATATTAAAATACATATTAATAGCATTATTGATAAAACATTAAAAAACAATGTGAAAAAACGTTTCCAAAAATGATATGTCTATAATGATTCCTTATTTTTGAAAATGTTTCAAAAAATACTTTTATGTCCTTTTTATCAAGCATACAATTTAAAATTGTTTTTCATTTAACTTTTTAGTGTAATGATTACATGAATTACAATAAAAACATGTTCAACTCTCTTTAAAAAATTACTTAGAAAAGAAAAACTAAAACGCTTTACCCATTAAAAGGAAATAAACTTGTATCTACCACACATTTTGCAAGGTAATGTAGGAAGTTCCAGGGGGTTGGATAGACAATGGTGACGGAGTGGGTGTCGCCGGCCTCAGGAACGGCTGAATTCAGAATAAGGCCCAGCTCCAAAACGATTTTAACAAATTTAAGGAACAACGAATTAAATAAAATTATCGGGTCAAAAATTCCTTCAATACCAATTTACTGAATTTTCTTTAATAGCATAACGTCAATCAATGTATTAACCGAAAAAAGTCACTCATATATCAGATTCTTTTCTTTCTTCAAAACAATACTAAAATATTAATGGATGGAATCGTATTTGTGCGAAGTAACAGAAAGTAGGTTCCAGTCTCACCCCATTCACTTTTTGTCCTCATTGGCAGTGCCTTACCCAATAGGTCTGACTAGGCACTGACCTAGGGCCCCCGACTTCAAGGGGCCCCTCAAATTAAGAAGCCCCACGAAAGTGAAGAAAAATACAAAAATAATATGTCCGTAATATGACATATTCTTTTGTTATACATAACAAATGCATTTATTTTTATTTATTTTAATGTAAGTATAAACTTGCATTAAAGTGATAGCAAAACAATTATTCTGAATAATCGAAATTCGAACTGTTCTGCATAAAGATCATTCTCACCTTGAAAAGATTGAAAGTCACGCAAAGAGCAACAATGGGTCAAGAACGTTTAGATATATTAGGTTTACTTTCAATTGAATTCGATATTCTGCGTGAATTGAGCTTTTAGGACATCAAAGTTTAGCAATAGAAAATGCAGAAAAAGAAATTTTTTAATATCATTTTATATTGTGAATGTATTGACTTTTTAATATTTTTGTACTAACTCTGATAAAAAAAATTATAAATACAAAGAATGTAAATAAAAATTAATCGGAACATTTAAAAAACTACATAGCCAGATTTAAAGAGAATAGCGATTTTTTTTTTCGAAAGTAGAGGTCCCTAATTTTTAAGTGCCTAGGTCCCCAATTTTTTAAAATCTGGCAATGCTCATTGGATGTTTTTTTTTCTTCTTGAGTACTCAAGCAGAACAACCAGCGTTATGAAGCCATAAAATCAGCTGTTAATCGACTTCAGGATGGAATCCCAATTGTACCGTGTCCAAGACCGCATGCTGGGTGAATATGTGGATTTTGGAACATGCGAGTAAATTAATCCTCACGAAATGTTTCACGGGCCACTGTCATCGCACACGAGCATGAAGAGATAGGTGGGCGTAATATTGCATCCTTTCCTTATAAACCACGGAAGTCGCTGTACAAGTGAAATCCTTATTTACAGCGTTTTGGGGCGGCAGTGCCATTAAAACTATCATTACTCTCGATTTTAATAGTTACGATTTATTAGCAATATTTTACAAATATTTCAAAGAATTTATATTAGTACGAATTTATTAATAACTATCCCATTATAACTATTAAAAATAGACGTTTTATAACGTACTATAGATTTTTTAAACGCATATCTGACTAGTTTGGTTCTCTTGTAGGATGGACGCATGTCATAAATTTGCCTTGAAGCGGAGAAATGTTAAATCTGACTGTGCACTTTGATCGGAATCGATGAAATAGTAGCTTGTTTGCTACTGGAGATAAAAATTTTCTTCATTTATAATTGGCAGATTTTAACCGTTTTTTTTTACAATAAATAAATAAAAATGCATTTATCGGACCAGAACCTCGAAATTTTAGATATGAAAAATAATGATTTTGGTACAAGAACTGTGTTAAATTTTAATCAGAATAGGCACAAAATGAACAATATTTTAATTTTAGCATTTTGATTTTGACATTTAATGGTCATATTAGTTTACCTTAAAAGAACCCCCCAATAAAGTAGACATTTTTACATCTACGTGCTTCATTATAAGAATCAAAATGTATCCGATTACTATGCTGTCTTCTGTCTATCTGTTCATTTGAAAGAACGAAACGGATACACGCTCTTCAACTTGGCTTTGGTGTAAATTCGTCCTTTCTTTATCTTCATTATTTTTGGCTAGTGGTCTTCAGATATATTTGACGTTTCCTCTATTTTTTATCTTAACAATATAAGTGAAACCTAAACTTTATGGGAACAGAAACTGATAATGATCTAAGTATTTTCACTTATAGAATAGTCAGTTAGAAAGAATGTGTGGTAAAAATTATAAACAAATTCAGATTGAAATTGATGTCATTTGTAAGTACCTTCAATGAAAGAACCTCAACTTATTCTCATTTGCGGGACGATTAAAGCACTCTACGAATCGAATGGATACGCTTCCAAGATTTCTAGGTTGCTTACATATTTAACTTACATTTTTCATACGTACATATTTCTAGGAAAGTAATTAAAATACGGAATTATGAAACAATTATACAGATTGTTGAATTACATTTTAAACATAATACCTCAATTTTTGTGAACCAGATGTAAAGGCGGTAGGGACAGTAAGCCGTGTTGTACGGGTATATATAGAGACCTATAAGTGAGCTCTGAAGTATTATCACAGTCACAGTCCTCTAGTATAGGACCTTCTGTCACAGTTTAATATCGTACAGTCGCGACAACACTGACAAGAAGTCGCAGCTCGGTGCAGTGGCTCCTTCAAGTAGTGAGTGTACCGATTCGTTAAATCAAGCAGGATGTGGGTGAATATCATCATGCTGAGAGAGCTTGGAGACGGCAGTTATACTCGCGAGTTAGTGATACTCGCTGGCGGATAGAGAGGCTACTGCCGCCAGCTGCAAGTCCAGCATAGGGAGTTTATATTGTACCAGCGACAGTGTGATATTACAGTGTAGTATTATTTAGTATTGAAGTCTCTCAGTTCTGAGGTATTACACAGGATGCAAGGATGTGTTCCCGAGGTAAATCTAACAAAAATTGTGATATGAAGTGAAATGAAAACTGTTTCCACAAACTATGTTATTTGAGCAACTCTAGTAAAAATGACCAATGAGTGGCCATCTCATAGCGCCAAACGACCATTAATTTCATGTGACCACCAATGACCGATCCATTGATGGTCACTCATTTTAATTGGCCACCAATGGCCATTTATCGGTACCCTATGGTCATTGTACTGTATAGTATAGTACCAGTTTATGTATTACACTATATTCCCCATATATTATTCATAACTGTCTTGGTGTATTGTATTAATATAAGTGAGTGCTATAGGTGAAATGTGCTACAGGTCTAAAATGTGGACAGTGCCACATTCCACTTTCCCATCATAAATTTCTACCGGAATTTTAATACTTTCCACTGAAGAGAGTATTGCGCGTTTGATTATGATCTTGCGTGTTTAGATGAACGACTTAAATTGATTGCATCCGTTTTTCACAAACTTCACTCCTGTTACAAACCACATTGAAATGACGACGAACCGAAGGAAGCAATAATAGGAATTGTGTGTTGCATTTTAAATTATATGTAGTTTTGGGTTTTTGACTGTCTAAACAATACATTTCAAGCATAACTTTGGAAATAATATGGGATACATCGTAAAATTTTGTTTCTTGTATTTTTCAATTTCATCGAGTGGCAAATGAGTAGACTATGGAAGTAAATATTGATGAGTGATCTAAACAAAAAATTGTTTTTTTCAGAAAATAAATTCAAGCAGATGGACTTATATAGTTTCTTAATGAAACACAATTTTTGTAAAAAAATTTAACTTATGCGTACGATTTTTGATACAAGCACGAAAGAAAATTTATTCTCAATAGTTTTCTCGCCTTAGTTGAACAATTCATTTAATTTCCTAATATACACTTTTCATATATAATTTAAAATGTATCAGTGGACAAATGTATGTTACTGTTTCCAAAACCATTATCATATTTATTCGGGACTGCACGTTTCTCTTTTTAAACTAAACGTATTCTTCTTATAAGCAATCAAACACTCATTTAATTCACATTTAACATTCCCATCATATGAACATCATACAAAATTGTATCTTATACTATTTCGTAGAAGTGTAAACGAATAAACTTCACTCTGAAGATGGAATTTGGAAACGATTAATCATTCGCTTTTTTACTTAAAGGATAAGGAAGTATCCGGTGACGGAATTTTTTATTAATCGCATACGAATCTCCTTTCAGCAACATACCCACTGAATCTCGATCTTAGAAAGCATCGTCAAAAATTCTCTAAACCGAAACTTTTCCTCACTGTTCCAAGTAGATATAATGTAAACAAGAGTATTTAAGATGAACAGATCAATCCAACGAACTACGCTTTCTACAAGCAATTATTGCATATCGTTTTCCCGATTCTCTTAGCTTACCGCACACGCCCAAAGAGATACCGTCAGTTACTTGGAACTGCGAAAAGCCCACCCTCAGAGAAAACACACACTTTCCTCTGCATGAAAGATGCTCCGGAGGCCACGGGAGAGTAAAAGTCTGCACGCGTACAGCATGGAGCCGTGTCTCGGCTCGCGGTGCCTGCCCCACATTGCAGATGCGCATGCTGGGTAAGCGACGCATGAAGCGCATAAACACAGCAGTTAGAACCTCATTCGGTTTCTCTTCTCGTTTGCTTCCTTCCTCGCAGATGGAGGAACCACGACATGTGCCAACAATTACATGTGTGGAGGAAGATGTACACACCTTTTCAGGTGTGCGAAACCAGGGCATGCTCTCCCACACTTTCCGATTCTGTGTGTGATGGATACCGAGAAACGTTTGGAGCTCGATGAAATCATCACTATGGCACGAACAATAGTATACTACTACTATTATTATTATTATTATTATTATTTTCAGATTTCGAGCAGTTAGATTTTCAATCTGAAGGACGCCTTATGGTAGCTATGGGAGCGGATGGTATCTTGGTTTTAATAATTAAAAATATTTTAAATTAGGGGAGCACATGGATTACCATGATTTTATATCAAAACAAACAATAAATCAATGGACATACAAATATTAATTGTTCTACAAAGAAATGACACAAAAACACGTTCTCTAATAATCCCACCAAAAATCCAACTTAAACACACAAGAAATCAATGGACATACTCGTATAATATATAATACTAAAATTTCAGCTAAAAACTTGGCATTAATTTGAAGATGAAGGATGAATGATTATGTACAACAAGGTTCAGTTAAATGTTATTGAATTCGTCAATATTGAATTGATCTTTAAAGATCATACTGATTGTGAGTTTTTCCCTGGCCACTGAAAGGTATGTGAGCTCATAGTTACGTTCTTGTAGCGTTTGCCGATGCTCAGTTGGCATACAGCGTCCCAGGCCGTTGGAAGATGCAGGAGGCAGCGACGATGTGTGGATCCATCAATAGTATTTAAAGTTTATGTGATCACACAGTTTCCATGATCAAAATAAAACCATATTTACGACAGTTCCAGATGGTCGCATCACATTGTTGAAGGAAATGTATAGTTTTACCTCACGCACAACACGCTTCACTAAATGTTCATAACGAACGTAGTTATGGCCTGTTGTTGACTCGACGAAGTCTGAAGAGAGAGACATGATTGAGCTAATGAAGCTACGGGGGTTCCCTCACTAATTCGAGGGAACATATTCCCGCGCAAATACATTATTATTGAATTGTTCGTGTGCAAATTAAAGAATTTGATACAAATTAAAGAATTTGATACAAATTAAAGAATTTGATACAAATTAAAGAATTTGATACAAATTAAAGAATTTGATACAAATTAAAGAATTGATTCAATTTTACATTAAAATTATTGACATTCAGAATTTACGTGGCGATTTTCCATGTAATGAATAAGTAATTATATTTTTTTATCACGAAATGTCTGGGTGCTCTCTAGTGGCAGATTGACGTACTTCAGCGTTTCAGATCTATTGATAGTATTAGTTAATATTTTTAGCTTCTGGTGGAAATGCACTAAGCTATTTATCACAAAATATATACTGTTAAAGGTCGTAAGTCTTGAATTATTTATTTAATTTTATTATACAATGGAAGTTAACTGTGACACCACTTGTTTGTAGAATCAATCATTGTGTTTGACAACCAAACGTTTCAGTCAAAATTTTGACCCTCATCAAATGTTTAAAATTCACTAAAAAGACAGCTCATTAAGTTCTAAAACTTCATAAAATAATATAGACGTGCATGTTCAATTTTTTGATCATTTATGTTGATAAATAAAACTTTAACATCCCAACTTTTAACCTTTATTTAGGTTTCAAGAAATATCGTTAATGATGTGGAATGGGATTACCGATTACGTTTCACAAAACATTAACTTCTAATTTCCTTTTATTCTTCAATATTCATAATATTTTGACATCAATAAAATAAAATTTAAAATGAAACATACTTATAGTTAAAAGAACAATTTGCCAAAATCAACTTTTATTAGCTCTTGATGATTTTACATAGTACATTTTGTACTCGATTTGATTTTGATGTTATTTTATTGTATTCCTCCGTGGTCATACGCTGCTTGTAACAGCTTTTCATACGATTTTCTTTATAATTTTTAACCGCGTCCCTTTCGCGCCATGTGTGCTTTGCCCACTAACTCGGCCGGGGAGAATTTTCTATTTTTAACGCGATGTAGTATGCCGAGTATAAATAAAATTGTTATGTGCGCACTTAAGTCAAGAGCCACACAATGAAACAATTTTTATTTCATTTCATGACCGTAAGATGGTCTGATTATAATATTTATTGTGATAGATTCATTAACACAACACTTCAACCTGTAAGTTGGACCTAACAACACGCGATTTAAAAAGTGGACGTTAATAGAACAATTTGTATTTGGTGTATCTTAAACATTCTAAAAGGGCACTATACAATGAGGTGCTTACTGTTTTATTATGGTTAGTAGGGTCTAGCATTCGATATTAGTGCCATTTTTTAATTATTCCCTTTTATATTTTTAATAAATTAATAAATAAAACTTTGAAAAATATTTAAAAATCCATCTAAAAACTAAATTTTGTCACTCTTGATAATATTGTATTTTATTGTTCACTCATTTTATTTTATTTTTTATTGAATCACTACTGTTCCGAGCCAGCGCGCTGATGCGTTCGCCTCCCAATTTAAGACTTCACCTGTCATGCTTCAACTGTAGGAATCTCCCCGAAAACAATGTGCCGTTCTTATTTGCAATCTGTAATGTCTCGTGGGGTAATACTTAGGGCGATTTGGTGTTTCCCACGTGGCATAGTGTGCCAGATACCTCGCTTGAAAAAAATTGTGATTTAGCGCTCCATTGAGTGAGGAGCTTCTTAGACATTTGATAAAATTCTTATCACCTGATGGAATCATCTACGTTTAAGACGAAGCTTAACGTTTACCGTAATTTTCCTTTGCATTTCTGAGGATCTTCTCCTTGAGAGATGTTCTCTCTGAACTTATTGTTTCTCTAATTTTTACATGAATACTTTGGACACCTCATGTTAGTGGAAAACCAAGTAGAGTGAATTTGAGATTTCCTTTTCAGATCAAACGGCGGGAAATCACACGTTAAAATGAATAAACTAATTTTAACGAATCTGTAAAACTAAATTCTGCGAAATTTAAAACCAATTAAACAAAGTGTAGTTACCTCGCATTGTATTAATAATGATCACGAGATGGATTGGGAAAATACATTAATATTGAACAAAGAACTTAATTATTACAAATGTTGTATATCAGAAATTATATTTATAAAAAATACACACGGGAGTTTGAATTTACCCACAGACACTGAAAAGCTATCTGGTATATACAATACTATATTATAACATGTTTATGTAGTTTCTGCTTTTTTGTAAACATATTTTGTGTTTATATTTATGAACAATTCATTTTCGTCTGCATAGGGAAATATGAATAAATAAATAACGACCTTTTCTAAAAAAATGTTTTAGTGTTGTATTGTTCTTGTTTTTACTCAGTGATGTTGTTTTTTCACCGAATTCTAAAAAATAAATATTGTCTGCTAAAAAAGGTCGTTATTTATTTATTCATCTTTATTTTTATGTTTAATATAATGTTCGATTGTTGTGTTATGTTTCTGCTTAGAATTGTTATTATTTGATCACCTGACGACGGCTTAAATCCAAGTTGAAACGTTGTGACGTTGTGAACTCTATGTTGTGAATGTATTATATATATATATATATATATATATATATATATATATATANGGTCCTAAGTCTTTAATTAATTACTGTAAAACTAAACTTCAACTGCATCTCACTTCATTTTTTTGTATGAAACATTTCAACTAGAATGTTTCCTAACTTCAGTGATATAGAGACATCCGTGTTCGCCGTCACAGACATGGTCTGTTTGCAATTCAGTCATTAACTTCCGAGCGAAGGTGAAGAGTTGACAACCGTCTTCACAGTCACGTTCCCTTGTGCAGAAACTGGCTGAAGGTAATTTATTTCATCTTTATATGGGAAGAATATCCCGAATACTTCTTCTCCGTCGTATTTTTCTTTTCTCACGGCGTCTATCATAGAAGAAAGAGGATCTCGTAAAGAATTACATTACCATTGTCTTAATCTAAGGAACAGTAATAAATTATGAACGTGTACATGCAGTTTATGTGCGTGATATTAATTTGTATGTAACATAAATATTCCGCTTTAAATTAAACACTGTCATCTTTAGTCCTAAGCTTGTAAATTTTTCTCCAAATTCGTGGCAGAAACAGTGATTTCTTTGATTTTATTGGCAAGAGGAACCCCAATACGAGGGCAGTCCCAGATAATGTGTCGATATTCTGCCCACTTTGTCCTCAGAAGGAGCAATTAACTGTGGGCAGGAGATACCGTTTAAGGAGGTTACGTATCGGCCGACTGATAGGAATGTACTGAATATTCATCCCGTAAAGAAAAGTTCATTGGAACACATTGTGAATATTCTTTCAAATCAAACATATTAAGAAAAGCAAAACTCATAAAAAGATAAAATTAGTTTATTCATTTTAACGTGTGATTTCCCGCCGTTTGATCTGAAAAGGAAATCTCAAATCCATGATAGTAATTTACCAAACACTAATAATTAAAGACCTTATGCATCTTATCGTCCACCCTGTGATAATTCGCAGTTTTCTACAGTGGAATGTACATACTCTCACAAAATGTTAAAAAATCTCTGAATATTTTAAAATACTTCGATTTTTTGTTGTCTTTCAAAAAAATGTAATATTTTAGATAGAATTCGCAAGTCTCCCCTCATCACATTTGTCCACGTTCTACATTGGGGCTGCTTTAACTAGAACTTACTTTTATAACTATTTTAAATCCTTACTAATTTGTTAAAAGTATTATATCTTCTATATTCTATCTTACATAAAATATATAACTTATGAAATAATTACAAAAATATGTACACTGCTTTGCAATTATAAAATTAATACATGTCATTTAATGTATATATGTGTGAAAATTTTTGTATCAGGATACAATATGATGAAAAATAACTTTCTCAAAATTCAATCGAAACGTGAAAGAGAGCTCTATCTTGTGATAACTTTCGGTCAGGTGAAAATGGCGACCAGCCGGGACTCGAACCCGGGTCTCTTGCTTTGATCGCAAGGGTGTTAACCGCTACACCACCAGTTCGCCTTCCACAACTGTACACCATTTCCACCCAGACCTAAACCCCCGGAGGACCTGAGACACCCTTGCGATCAAAGCAAGAGACCCGGTTTCGAGTCCCGGCTGGTCGCCATTTTCACCTGACCGAAAGTTATAACATATGTTTAACACAAAACACAAAAACTCTGCCAGAAGACAATCAGCCAGAAGACATCAGTTGCAAGCAGGGTCCTAGGAACAGAGTTTTCACAACTGTGAATGCAAAGAAGATCACTTCAATAAAAAATACACCTATTGTTGAAGCAGAATTAATCTCATTGGAGCTTATAAAAAACAAGATTTCATTGTCGTGAAGAATTTCAATTGCCTCGCCAATAATAAGTTCAATCAAGAAATAATTCACACTATTTATAATGTGAATGTTAAATAAATGTTCCAATATGAAAAAATGAGCATAAAACAAATTATATACGATACAATACGTTTTTTTTATTCTTCGTCTCGTTGCTCGTAAAAAGGCAGCCCTAAAAATATACAATAAAAAAGAAACAAATTACCATATTATTCGACTGTCAAGGTCGAGCTACCGCCGCGCTCTCTGACGCAGGAATTCTGGAATATTTCCTTCGAGAACTAATAACCTTCTGCCGGTCACTGGCGCGCCCTGGTGGCGTAAGTTTAAACTACCCTTTTGCGAGGGAGAAACACCTAGTATAATTTTCCTATTATCACCACGACTATCAGCCGGCTACTGAAGAATATTTTACTATATCTTCAAGGCGGGAACGTCAATTCTGCCGAACTGCGCAAGCGTGTGGCGCACCTGCACGCAAGAGCTGGCTGATCGTCTCAGGTGTACTTAATCTGTTACCTGCATGATCATTTCGAAACATAATATGGGGTCGACGGTCGGGGTTCGAAGTCCTGACCGAGAACCGACGAGAACATAGATGGTTAGAATAGTGAGTCAAGTAATTTTCGGGATGAAGAGAGGACGTTGAGATTTTCAGAATATAATTAAGAGTTTACGCACTGATAATGCGTTGACCACGACCGCAAGGTCTTGACGTTTTCGTATCGGCAAAATGTGCACTTACGGGAGCAGGAAGGAAGGTAAAGAATTCTTTCCTTCCGGTATAAACTAACCTACAAAAGCTATTGGCCCGAAATTAAAGGATGCTGAGATTGTTTTAATTGCCCTATTTTAAGGGAATTTTTTTTACACAGAATTACTAAATGGCAATTACTTAGAGTGATTTTATTGTACTCACAAGTCCTCCTGCCTCCTGAGATTTTTCAACTATTTCATAAATGTCAATTTGTTTAGTCCTGGGGAGATAATAATACAGTAGTATTTTTACTCCTTTGGTAGCAAGCAAACTTTTTGAACGGCACGCGTATATATTCCTTTTGCGGTTTTGACCTGTGTCGTGCGGATTAACCCGTTTTTATCTGGAAAATTCTTAACAACCCTAGCTATTTTCCATTCAAAGGGCACGGGAGAGTCTTTCAAAATAACTATGTCACTTTCTGATAGTGACTTGGATACTGTTTGCCATTTTGATCTATTTTGGAGTTTTGACAAATAGTAAGCAGACCAACGCATCCACAAATAATTTAAACGGTTTTTTAAAGCCATGTACCTTTGCATTGGATTTTGACATTTTTTGTCATCTTGGGTGAAAGGTAAATTTTTTAAAGGATGGCCTGTTATCAGGTGTTGTGGAGTTATAATTTCCACGTCATCATCATTTGTAGACCGGGTGAACAACAGACGAGAATTTAGGCAGGCTTCAATTGTGGGTAGTAAGGTACGTAGTTCTAGGAAGGATATCACATTTTGCCCCAAGGTTCGTCTCAAATGATATTTCATAGATTTTACAGCTGCCTCTACCAGGCTGTTTCTATGCGGGCTGTATGGAGGGGAGAAAATCCACTGAGCATTTTGGTTACTCAACATTGATTTGATTTCTTCTCGATTTTCTTTCCTTGAGATGAAGCTTAGAAATGTTGAGAAATCCCTACTAGTTTTGACAAAGGTTTTAGCATTGTCAGACATAATCGTTTTAGGAAAACCGAACCGGGATGAGAACCTGGTGAGACAGGTTATGAAGTGCTTGGTATTAAGGAATTCAACTAAGTCCAAACACACTGCCTTTGAAGAATGACAGACAAAAACAGATATATAGGCCTTTACAATAGCCTTTGAGCGGGGTAAACCCATACGAACGTTTAGTGGTCCTGTGAAATCCACTGAAACGTGAGAAAAAGGTGACGAGGGTGTGACCCGAGTGGTTGGTAATGCACCCATTAATTGTTGGGCTATTTGCCTTTTTAATTTAACGCAGGTTAAACAACGATTTGTTATTCTTTTCACTAATTTGTTCAACGTTATTATCCAATACTTGGTTTTTATCGCAGAACTCAGCAGCTGTGGGCCTGCATGTAAATATCTCAAGTGATAAGCTTCTGCTATTAATTCAGACAAATGGTTATTACATGTTAATACAATAGGATGTTTTTCCTCAAATGACAGATGATAATTTTGTAACCTTCCCCCGACTCTTATCACACCTTGACTATCAATAAAAGGAAATAACCCTATCAATTTACTTCCCTTTGGCAGTTTCTTATCAGACTTCAACGCCTTTATTTCACTATGAAAGATATGTAGGTGAACCTCCTGAATTATTAGTTTCAGCGATTAATCCTACAGTGTGACTGATAAGGGATCTGCGTTTTTGGCCTCTTTTTTTATTGCAGCTCTGCAGTTCTGAATGAATCGCAGGCAGTACGCGACAGTTCTAATGAGAAAATTAAGCTTTGAGAATTTAGCTATCACTTTATTGCGTCGGCGTAGAGATTTGATCGAGTTCATGACCGAATCTCCGCTTCTACAAGATAAATAAAATGGACACGTTTCGATCAACTTCTTGCCTTGTAGTAATTTATTTTATACAATGAAAGGCGTTTAAAGGAAAGACACCGTGTGACAGCACGAAAACCTGGACATCGTCAGTGGCAGAACGTCTGTGGCGGCGCTTCGTGGTGGTCTGTCCCTCGAGATTTGTGGCGTTGGTGAACGATTCGCGGGGCTCGCGATCGTCTGCAGCGGTGCCCTTCTCGTGAGGAATCCGGTCGAGATGTCTTGTAGCCTTTCCAAATTCAAGTGTCGTCGAAGTTCTTCGCATGGGAGAATTCTTGACGGATTTTGGCTAGTCGCCGAATGTAGTATTAGTATTCCAGTTCGTGGACGTACGTGGTTAGTTAAGCTAGTTGCTTTCTAAGATCTCAGAATTGAAATTGAGTACAATTCAGTGAGATTTGAACTTTCGTATTTGTGAGTGCACGTAAGACGTCTGGTAGCGAGAGCTGAGAACTTGGAAGTGAATGTTATCCGTTTCTAAGGCTGGCTTCTTAAAAATAAAGATAGATGACGGTGTTCATACCAGATGCAATTTGTGCGGGTTGACGTAGCAAGTGTCGTCACGAGTACACATGCACTCGCATAGAATCCATTCACGTCGAATTGTGTTCCGTGGCCGGGCTTTGAAATGTGTTGGCCTTGGAATGTTCGTTGTCTGCTCCGTGTTCAGGTCTCAGGATATGTTGGCCTTGGAGCGTTATGCCTTGGATTGTGTTTACAGCTGGGCCGTGCCGTGGGAAGTAAACAGTGAATATTCGTGATGAAGGCTTTTGATTTTCTTTGAATGATGGCATATATTTTGCGATGCTGTAGTGAGTTATATTTGTAGGAAGCTGTGTTCCTGGGTCATCAGCGACTAAGTGCGTGCGAGCAGGCTGATGGGGCGAGCAATTAACAGGGGAAGGAGTAGAGTGTAGGAAATGTAGGAAGGACACATTTCGCTACAACTTTAATGAAGCAAGATTCATTTTCCTTTTTCTCTACAACTTCATTTACAATAGTATGAGAGGGCAGAATACTTTCTGACAAGGTTTTTGAATTCACTTCATTTGGCATAAATTGAACATGGCTAATTTCCTTTCTCAGATTATCAGGACCATGTCGCCATAATCCTGAGTCGTTCAGGGCAGATACAGACATTCCACGGGTTAAAAGATCCGCTGGATTTTCACAACCTTTTACATGCGACCAAACCACATCTCTAGACAAGTTTCTAATGATTTGAATTCGATGAGACACAAAGGGCTCAGTTTTAGAATTATTATTTTTCATCCAGGACAATACAATGGTACTGTCAGTTTAAAGATGAATATTTTTAAACAGAATTGGCAGATTGGTTATTACTCTGTCGACGAGTTTGACAAGTAACACTGCTCCACACAACTCCAGCTTTGGGATTGTCAAATTTTGAGCGCAAGGGGCTACTCGAGTTTTAGAACACAATAAATTGCTTGTTTTAATGCTTCCAGTTTTAGAAACGACATAAATGACACAACCATACGCTTTAGGATCTGCGTCAGTGTAACAATGCAAGGAGAAGTTGGTTGAACAAGCAGATGGAATAACACAACGAGGAAATTTCATATCGGGAATGAACTTCAACTCTTCCGACAATTCTTCCCATTCTTTCTGAAGGCCTTCTTCGATAGGAACATCCCACGGTAACTTTGCCTTCCACAGCTTTTGAATGAACAATTTAAACCGTATCGTTACTGGGCTTAAAAGACCATTTGGATCGAAAATCATGCTGATAATACTCAAATATTTTATTTTGGTACCCACAGAAGGGACTTGTAAAGGTTCGAGTTTGCCACACACGCTTAATGTGTCATCTGTAGGATTCCACTTTAAACCAAGAGTTTTTAAGTGGCCTTCGGCTTTTAAAATCAACGGTGATTGCGCTAAGGTTTCTTTTGAAAAATATGACAGAAATTCAGAGCTGTTACTGGCCCATTTAGTTAGAGGAAATTTACCTTGTGCTAATATGTCTTTCATGTGTTGGGCTATCCCTACCGCTGATTTAACATCATGACTTCCGCTTAGTAAATCATCTACGTAGAAATTCCGTTTTTACACTATCGCTAGCTCTCGGATACTCCGCCTTGCTTTCCTCTGCTAATTCCCATAAGCATCTCACTGCACCAAAGGAACTGTTTTTAAAGCCATATGTCAAGGTATTGAGAGATAGAATTTGGATTCTTCTTCCTGGGTCGTCACGCCATAGAATCGATTGAAACATTTTGTCAGATGGTTTTATTTTAACCTGTCTGTACATTTTTTGAACGTCAGCACTGAAGGCTACTATATGTACTCTGAATTCTAATAATATATCCATTAAGTTTCGTTGAATTCGCGGACCTCCCATCAAAAGATCATTTATTGCATATCCCGTTGAACTGGGGGCAGAGGCATCAAAAACGACTCTCAGTGGTGTCGTGCAAGAATTTTCATTTCTCACTGCGAAATGAGGGATAAAATAATGATTTTGTTCGAATACCTCATTTCCTACTCTCGTGGCATGACCTAAATTCAAATATTCATCAATGAACGCTTTATAATCCTTTTGTAAACCTTCGTCAATGGCAAATCGTTTTTCTAACATTAATAATCTCTTTTTGGCCAAATTATACGACTTTCCTAGCAACCTTGTTTCTTGATTGAATGGTAATGCCTACTGAAAACGCACATCAGAGTGTCTGACAGTGTCGTTTTTAAAATCTAACTCTGCTTGGTTAACCGATGACTTCTCCTCGTTCTCATTGAAGCCTTCTAATTCGCAAAATGATTTTAACTGTTCCTCAAGGGCCTTATTTGAATTATTTTCTTCTTGCATTGTAAAATTACAAGAATATTCTTCGTCCACCTCTGAAGGTTATACCACCCAGCAATTATAAACCCCAGTTTTGTACTGATGATTGAGGGAAAAGATTTTAAATTATATTTTTTGTTGAGTAGTATTTGAGAAAATACCTCGCAATTCAACAGCATGTCAATTGGAGCGGATTTAAAAAACTGAGAGTCTGCTAATTTGACCTTGTTAGGGAAAGAAATCGAACTAATATTGATGTCTTTAATAGGCAGATTTGTAGATACCTTCGGGAGAATGACGCACTTGATTTTGTTGGTATATTAATGGTTGAAGGAAGAGGTGGTTACCATGGTAACAGCGTTTGACCCAGTTTTCAGTGAGTTAACCGAAGACAATTTTGTTTCTTGCTTAATTCTAATCAATTGTAATTTTTGAACTAATCTTTCAGAAATGAAATTTGACATGGAACCAGAGTCAATGAGCGCTCTTACAGGAAGGTTGTAACCGCTAGCATTTCTGACATACACAATAGCTGTTGGTAAGATAACCGCCCTTTCAATATCAACAGAACATTGTATTACTGTTTCAGCCTGAGAATCGTTTTGCTTTTCATTCGAGACCCTTTCTTCTACATGTAATAAGGAATGATGCCTTCTCTTGCAAGAGAGACAGGGTTTGTTGGAACAAGTATGATCTTTTTTAAATGGAGCTAAACAATTAAAGCAATAATTGTTAGTTCTTACACAGTTTTTCTTTCCTTTGGAGACAATTTTAAAAACTTCGAACATATGTTCAGAAACATTTCATAGATTATACAAAAGAAGCATTTTGAAGGAAACCTATGATTTGTCGAATCAATCTCATGGTAAACTACCTGCTTTCTTTCAATGTTCTCCCTTGGCCCGCGTTTTTGTTGACTGTCTACATGAATTACAGAAGAATCCAATGACATCTCCAACGCCTTGACACGTTTTTCAAGAAATTTTATTAAGAGTTTTATGTCGTTTGAACCAGAAGGGAATTCCATGAACCAAGCCCTTCTCGTCCCCAAGTCTAATTTTTCTAAAAGAATAGTTTGCAATAATATATTTTCCAATCCTGAATCTAATTGTAACGTGTTTATTTCATCGATATGAGAAGAAAACTCTGAAATGAAATTTTTCATATCGTTTAAACCTTTAGATTTCAATGCGGACATTTTGATCATTTCCGAACAATGCTTCATAGCTAATTTATTAACGTCATGGTAATTTTCAATAAGTTTTTTCCAGCACAAGGTAAAGTTATGGTCAGATATGTCATAGTTTTCCAACAATCTTAACGCGTCTCCTCTTAAGGATGAAATTAAATAATACATCTTTTGAACATCCGTTAAGCCTTTGTTTTTCACAATTAAATCAGAAAATAAATCAAAAAACATAGTCCAATTTTCTAGCCGACCGGAGAAAACAGTTATTGAAATTTGAGCAAGTCTGATTAAACCGTTAGATGAAACATTTTGTTGTGGTGGTTCTTGGGAGTTAACAGAGCTATAGTTTTTACAATTTTTTTATAAGTGAGGTACTGTTATCCTTTGTGTTAAGATACAAATCTTCTAGTTCATATAACAATTCTTGGTTCAATATAACATCTGATTCCTCCATCAGCTTATTTAATTCAACCCAGACCGTTTCTAAATGAGCTAGTCTGTTCCCAGCTTGATTTAATGACACTCCACCTTCGTCAAGAAATGATGACAGCTTGTGAAGTGATTTTTGTATATACAATAACTTCAATTCAAAATTTTTCTATGATTTTGACGTGATGACTTACAAGCGGATGACAATAAATGGTTTAAATACCTTTAAGACAAGGAACAAGGAACTAAACAACACTTTTCAACACTTCTCAACCAGTTAGATTTCAATGTATTCTAACTTGATTGTAGCTTGTTAAGAGAAAATTCTTTTTAAGATGCCTGCAAACTTCAAATTGTTTAAGGCTTGGTTTTTATATTAAATAACCTGTAAGAGTAAGGAGTAATCACATGTAGTAATAACATGCACTAGTAAGATTGCTAAAACAACTCAACTTGACAAGGTATCCATTTGAATGACATTCAAGAGTCTATTCAAGTTTTATACCAAAAAAACAAGGAATTATGAAATGTTAACACCTTGCACAGAAATGTTCTAAGGTGCTAACGTGCAAGAGTATAAGATTAATCAATTCTCTATTATCAACAGTCCAACCTGAGTTGGTATGAAAAAAATACACAATGAAGAATTTTCACTTGTTAGTCTCACAGAATAATTCAATAAATTCTACCATATACTCATCTGAATAACGGAATCTTTCGATATTGAGAGGTCCCTGCTTCGATCCTTGGTTTTCGGCACAACCTTGTTTAACACAAGCACGGTCCTAGGAACAGCGTTTTCACAACTGTGAATGCAAAGATCACTTCAATAAAAAATACACCTATTATTGAAGCAGAATTAATCTCATTGGAGCTTATAAAAAACAAGATTTCATTGCCGTGAAGAATTTCAATTGCCTCGCCAATAATAAGTTCAATCAAGAAATAATTCACACTATTTATAATGTGAATGTTAAATAAATGTTCCAATATGAAAAAATGAGCATAAAACAAATTATATACGATACAATACGTTTTTTTAATTCTTCGTCTCGTTGCTCGTAAAAAGGCAGCCCTAAAAATATACAATAAAAAAGAAACAAATGAATACCATATTATTCGACTGTCAAGGTCGAGCTACCTCAGCGCTCTCTGACGCAGGAATTCTGAAATATTTCCTTCGAGAACTAATAACCTTCTGCCGGTCACTGGCGCGCCCTGGTGGCGTAAGTTTAAACTACCCCTTTGCGAGGGAGAAACACCTAGTATAATTTTCCTATTATCACCACGGCTATCAGCCGGCTACTGAAGAATATTTTACTATATCTTCAAGGCGGGAACGTCAATTCTGCCGAACTGCGCAAGCGTGTGGCGCACCTGCACGCAAGAGCTGGCTGATCGTCTCAAGTGTACTTAATCTGTTACCTGCATGAACATTTGGAAACAACATATATTCTCCATGTGTAGGGTACACGGAAGAAATATGTACAGAATTCTATCATGTTTTATAGAATTGCATGCCTGTGGTATGTGGTTCTTCAATCAATTTGAACATGAATTTTTTCTGTGAGTCTTGAGTCGATTGTCTTCTGGAAACATATTACAGTGGAACTTTAAAAAAATAAGCGAAGAGCTAATATGCAATTTCTAATTATCGAATTAGGAAAGCGCCATGAAAATTTTTTGCCTTCTATTTCCTGATGTTGGAGAGTAAATGTCACTCATAAATCATCATAACTTTATAGCAAGTCATTACCAATTTATTGGTTATAATAAAAATACCGTTCTATCACCACAGCAATCAGAGGACGTTTATGTGAGATGACTGGTGATAAAATATTTCCTATTAAAATATAGGCTACTGTATTATATCCGCTCAATACCTTGCACTTAGTGGTTTTAGAGTATCTCTTGATTTTATAAAGAATGGAGTTTTCATAGAATTTATTAACGATTTTCTTTAATGTGCATTTTTTCTTTCACAAACTTTTAGTTACTTAACAACGATTATGATTGATTATTTTTGGTAGCCATAAGGGCAATAACAAATTAATGGTTTAAAAAGACGCACTGCGTGACAATAGTTTTCCACGCTTACGACAACTATCAGTGAGAGTTAAATTAGGCATCATCGTCGATATTACTCACTTCTAGTTTTTTTGGAATAGTGCTAAGTGTTTGTAATCAATAGAAATTATCTTTTTTATAAATGTTCAATAATTGTTAGGAGGTTATGATTCTTTATAGTTTTTTTCATTTTTATTTAATCATATTCTATTATATTCTTTATATCAACAATCATATCATCATACCATTTGGCTGGTGTTCGATCACTGGTGAGACAGCGTTTCAACATCCGTACTGACTCCTTTGGGAAAGTGTCGCGGGCTACTATAGGGAGCCAGGTGGAAGTGGTGTACGGGCTTTGGGAGTCGAGGCGTGTGGTGCAGTGGAAGCACTCTCGCGGACATATCAGGAGGTCCTGGGTTCGAGTCCCAGTCCGTCGTCATTTTCACCTGACCATATATTTATGTAATTTATAAATAGTTTATTTCCGCATCAATTTCGTGTTTGTTAGGGTGGCCTTCCCACTTTTTCAAGAATCCCGGTCTTGTCTCTGAATCTAAGTATTGTGAATCTGTTACGAACCAAACGTTCGTAAAGCATTCATCTATATATTCTCATGTATTACGAACTCTAAGTTATTAGCGTTCTGTGAGAAACTCAATAATTATTCCAAGTACATAACTGTTCCGTGAATACATAAATATTCCTTGGTCATAAACATTCTTTGGAAACTACAAGGTCCGTGTGAATTGCAAGTTCCATGACAATGATCGATACCATATTCATGAACGTGCTCCATATAGACGCTCTGTGCGTGTGCTATATAAAGGACGTTCGAACCACAATCACCCAGTCTTCTTTCAGAGGGTCGCGGTGACACTCTGAAACCCGATGCTGCCGCGCAGCTTATCACGCAGTCGACATTCAGAGTAACACAGCGTTACTCTGAAACGGCAGTCTTCAGTCAGGACAACACGATGTTACTCTGAGGACCAGTCGTCAACATGGTGACATGCCGTCACTATATTCAGCATAGTCGTGCTTGCCAAAGCATTAAGCATCAGTGTTACTGAGACCGTATGGCAGCCGGTTCGGTCCCCGGCAAGGGGGATAGTCGTTCCGCACATATAGGTGCAGTGCACACGCAACTATTGCGCCTTAGGGCCACCATTCGCCTTCGGGCAATCTAGCGCCTTCGGGCCATCAATCGCCTTCCGGCAAAACTATTCCAATGCTGTCTTCCTTCAGAGCGTCGTAATGATACTCTGTAGTCTTATCGTCGAAGTACGTGACATGTCACATGTAGCGTGCATCTCCTCTCTATAGTCGTTGCTCTCTATAGGACATTGAACATAATGTATCAATGATATGGCTCATTTTTTGGGCTGTGACTTTTAAAAAAGTTACTCAACTGCTGCATCATACTATTTATGGCATAGTGCTGTGAACCAGTCGCCAAGACATTGAACATGTTTGTTCACATAAGTTTTCTAAGTTTTAGCTATTATCACTGCATCAATTCTTCATGCTGTTACGAGGAAGCAACTCTCTCTTCACACAAGACCACGGATAACTGCGACCATGGCCGTGAAGGACTACAACTCTACATTGCACTCCAATCTTGTGTTTTGTTAAATCCTGCTGTCAAATTTCTTGATAATTACTGGTTAAATAACCATATGTTTTGAAGGTACTATTGTATGAAATTCAAGTTTGTTACGGGGGGTTTTGACTCAAAAACTTGAGTTCTGTGGGGCTTTTTTTGTGCGTAGACCAGTTACGGTCATGCTTTAAATTTGTATATTAACCACTAAGTAATTCTGCTTCAACTATTGGGAAAAGGGTTTTAAAGGGGATTTCCACAAACAATTGTTTGTGTTTCATGATAATGATTTATCCATGTAACTCTGTAGAATTCAACATTCTCAGAGCATTGGTTGTCCACAACAACCAATTTCAAACTTGTTACTCAGGAGAATATTTACGTAATTCTGCTTGTGTAATTTTAAGGAAAATATATGTATATTTTGTCTAAGTACAATAAATATGTGTTTTGTGAATCTGAATCGTGCCTCACAAGAAACTGCTTTCATTTTCATCTCTTATGCTTGTTGAAACATACAAGTCCCCCATATCCTCTCCTGTGTTACAACGAATGGTCATTCGATTGTAACAGAATCCGTCAGTGCACTTCTGCCATTAGATGAAGATGGAGACGAGACAAAAGGCGGGTGGGCGTCGCGCAGCTCGTGACAGAAAGTGGGTCGCCGATAAATGCAGGCGTCTCCTCTCAAGGATCGCGAGCAATGAGGAGCTGTGACCGGAACAGGAACTAATCCACACAGGAAGCGAGTGATATGAGTGGTTAGACTCTAACATAAGGGAAACTGAGTCAATACCCAGTCGTTAGATTAAACGTAAGGATCAACGACACATATGTTCATCTTGTGAAAACTAATATTTATTCAACAAAGGATTCTAGTAGTGTTTGCTACACGGCAAACAAAATAACATACTTAAATTACAGAAAAAGAATTACTTTTAGATTTAAATGCAAGATTGATATATAAGCTGACAGCATGTCATCTTTACCATCAACTAATATATTTTTTACAGAAACAATGGAAATTAACTTATAATTACATATACTGAATGACTTGATTAAACATAATTTGATACACAATGTAATTGCTTGTATTCTGTACCAATAGNTATAATGGAAATAATGGAAATAATAATTTAAACAGAAATACTTCTCCTTATAATTTATGGAATGTAGCAAAATATTATTGGTCTACACAAGCAAAGATTCAAGTTGATGCTTGACATTGAATTATTATCACGTTTTGTATAGAGCATAGAATAGAATGAATTTCTTGAGTATAACTTTATAACTTTGCCCACTTCTTGAACACTGGCGATGATTTAGTCCGTGTATAACTTGTTCAGCAGTTGAAAACATACGCCGAATTACCAGTACCCAGAGTGGTTTTCTTCATACAGCCACATAGTAATGGTGTGGAATGGATCACAATACAGATTTCGTCTTGAATGAAAATGGATTAAAACAACATAATAGTCACATTTTATTCTATATAAAATCGTCCAAGAGCCACTATGTGGACGGAGCTCCTTTGGTTGACCGGGAGCTCAGGCCCTGTTGCGAGTCCCCTGCTTGAATGACTGATGAGTAACAGTTCGGAGGAGTTTATATATGGCGAATCCATAGCTCGAGGCAGTTGCCTCTGATTGGCTTGCTTATTCGAGTGTCTTATGCCGTTTGCTTCTCCGTGGCAATATGTCTTTACTCCCTGGACAATTTTCTATGTTCTGTCGAGGTTTCGCATCTTTATTAATTGAAGTTTTAGTATTATTTGACCCATTTGGTCGACCTACTTTCTTCTTAATCATTCTAGTCACGAGCTCCGCAGTATTCAGACATTCCTTACTAGCTTCGCTTGTAACAGCTAGGGACAGTTGTATTAGAATGATTCTTAAAAAATCAACTTTTGAAAATTCGGACGGGACACCCACCCGTTTTGTTTTGACTAAAAACAAAGACTTCCATAAAAATTCCAGAGTTTATAAATATATCTCTGGGATTGCCACCAAGTTTCACAAATTTTTAACTTTTAAAAATGGTTGAGTGAGTGAGTGAGATAGTCAGTCAGAAAACCAACAAGTCTGTGTCAGCATCAGTCAGTCAAAACAATGCAACAAAACATATCGTCACCACACTAAAGGCACGAATCTGTTATAGGTGACACGTTGTCTAGCGTAAGGAAATATGGATCAATAAAACCATCTATTAGGATGTCGAAAGTAATAATCAGGGTACACTCAGTCAGTCTGTTCATGTAACAAATTTTAATACCCAACCACTTGAAGCGAAACAATCTTATGTCATGGTCCCTAGACTAAATAAGCGGAATTACTTTTGTGTTTGAATATAGCAAATTTGATAAACAGTAGACTTTCAAACATTTCTCTTTGCAAGTTATATTGGGAGTCTTCCCATGTGTAAAACTGAACAGCACATAATAACAACCAAAAAATGACAATATTCGAATTACCAATTAATAAGTTGAAAATATGATAAATGCCAACTGGTCTGATAAATGAATTGACACGCAAGTCTTTGTGGTCTGTCATACTTTACAAACGTTTCATCTTCTTGTTAATAATTGATGTTGCATTGTTGTAGGTCCGTGTTGTATTAAGATGTGTTGCTGCCAATGAACAGTAGTAGCCGTTGTAGATCACGGACATCTTGGCGTGGACGCGTGTCCATGTAGAGTCGTGACTTACTGCTGTAAAATTAAATAATCATATTAGTGCATTGTGCTACACTTCACCTCATGTGGCATCAATCTGGCGTCGTTTCTATGACGAGCCTCTTGTCTTCCGTCCTCTGAGGAGCAGCGGTGAAGTGAGGGAGATGATCACAGAATCACTGCTTGTATAAAGTTCTGCCACTCCAAGACCGCATCACTATTGGTTATTCATAGTTCATTTTGTAATGTTGTCTTCTCCTTGCCACATAGTGCACTGGCAGTCTATTCTTCGCTCCGTTAGGTCGACCATGACCACGCTTCATTTGTGAACTACTAGATGTCTCTGACATCTTACAGATTCAGCACGGTTTCGCTGCCTCACTTCGTATTGTACTCAGACTTTTTCAATTTCGACGGCCAAGGATTGGCACTGGGTTGCGCACTATATTTTGAACCAGTGATGGCAATTACGTCTTACTGTGCTATCTCCTCTCTGCATGCTCTTTTTCTCCCAACCTCACCCACGTGGAGTCTCCAAAGACCCCAGCGTTGTATAAAACGTTGCGTATATACCACTCCGATTTTTATCACTGCAGTATTCTATCGACTGAAGTGATAGAATGTGTTTTTTTTCTATATCTTCATGTTTTTACAACTTCTTAACATTCACTTACTGTACCTATACTTAAGGTCTCTAATGACCTTGATATTCACGTGAGTTTTTCATTTTGGACAAATATTAATTCTCAAATCACCATTAATATCGATTGATTCTTGATTAATATATAAATATTCTTAATTAATGTTGGTAATTTGATGGTGTTGGTGTGTAACCTTTCGAAAAAGGAACAGATTCTGGTTCATTATTAAACGTATTAAAATAAGTTTTAACATTAGTTTGTACGGTTTTTGTAGTACTTTTTAAATAACTTATAAAATTTCAAAAACTTTTCTTATTATTCTTATTACTATAGTTTTTATGTGTACTCAACTTTGACACGGTTGTGTACATTAATCTCTGTAGCCCCGTCATGGCCCGGGTTTTGCTCCAGGGTTTCCCTTCGGGTAGAGGCAGATTTCTTATACAGGTTCTCTAGGATTTGTCTGGGAGCATGTTTATTGTAATAATAGATCGTGTTATTTCAATTCTTATGATATGATAAGTTTCACTCACTATACTCAGAATAATCTGTAGTTCAATAATAATTTGTACATTTAAAATTTTTGCGTTAAATTACAAACATATTGACATTCTATTAGTATTATAACTCATAGCTAACTTTTTATCTTACCTAGGAATTTTTGCTGAAATTTTTTAATCCGCCTCTGTCTTAATGCCTTTGATTGGAATTGATGGGATGGTCCCTTGCTTGTTTCCGGAGAGTAAATTAGTTTATTGTCCTCCACGTGATCATACGCAGTTTGTACTGCTTTTTTTACAAAGAAATTATTTATATTTATAACAGAATTGATATTCAAAAGATGAACATTTTTACATATTAGTTAGAAAAGAATTGATAATAGGTTACAAAAATATAAACATACTGGTAAAATCACAGAATTGAAGTAAAGAATATGAACGTTTTTTTATAATAATCAGAAGTGAATAACAGAATTAAATTAAAGAAGAGCAACTTAAACCGTAAATTGAACTGCTTATCCTATTCTGAAAGAGAAACCTTCTCCTCCACAGAAGCCAAGTTATTCACCAAAACCCCATTGTTTTCATACCCGAGTAGTGAACATATCATCCTCGTCATTCTCAGAATACCACCTGAACATTCTTTACAAAGGACTTAAATACTGCCCTTCCACACGTATAACGAAACCAACCCTTAAATCACTCCGCATAGATCTTGATACTTAACTAACTCTGAATTAAACTCTACACGATACAAAACACATGATTACAAAAACCTTAGAAAAGCATATTAACAAACCCCCTCCTTCCACATACATTAAACCAGAAACCACATCCATAAGACAATTAAACTCTAAAGTATCGAAAGAGGAATTAGTAATAACAAAAGCAAACAAAGGAAACACGACAGTAATATATGATGAAACAATACTCTGAAAAAAATTTCAGTTTATCGATAATATTGAAGGTTCTATTGAAGGTTCACCCAAAGACCCTACCCCACTCTATCACAAAAGTTTGAAATCAGAAATCAGCCAGTGTCAATACCTTTTTCAAAAACACACACATCGTAATCTCACAAAATCCATCTGTCCCACAATTGTATGGTGTACCAAAATTACACAAAACCAACATCGCCATCAGACCGGTAGTTTCATACAAAAACACTAACACTCACAGACTAGCAGAAAAACTACATCACTTCTTTCATGAACACGTTACTTTCAAATCAAAACATACGGTTATAAATATTGTAGATCTCATAGATAAAATCAATGATACACCTATTCCTTCCAATGTCAAGCTTGTATCTTTTGACGTATTCAACCTTTTCCCCAGCATTCCAACAGAAGAATGCATATCCATTCTTAATAATATAATTGATTCTTCTAATTGTCCTCTTCCCGCCAGGTCTGAACTCTCCAGTCTGATCTCCTTCTGCGCCAACTGCAATTACTTTTCTTTTAAACAATTATTTTGTAAACAGACTTCTGGCCTCCCGATGGGATCACCTCTTAGGCTGATATATTCATGAACCATTTCGAAGAACAGCTATTCAACTCTGAACACCCATTACTCAAAAATATATACTGGTACCGACATGTAGATGACATTCTAACACTATGGACAGGTACGACCCACAATTAGAATTATTCTCGCAGTTCATCAACTCCCAGCATCCGGACCTAAACATCACTACAGAGATCGGCAACAATTCCATATATTTCCTTGACTTAACCATAAGCATCATCAACAAAAAACACATCTTCGACATCTACAGGAAACCAACATACACCGACACAAGTATTCATAACTCATCACACCATACTCCTCATAAACACGCCGTCTTCCATACAATGATTCACCGCCTCTTTAACATCCCCCTTTCACCAAACAGCATTAAAAAAGAAATTTCGATTATAAAACAAATAGCTCGAGACAATTAATTCAGAAAAAAATCTCCAAACTTACACTCCATTTATACACATCCCTCACACCAAATACAAACAAGCACAAGTCATATATCTCAATTCCTTACCTAGGGAAGTTATCACATTCTTTAGCCAGACTTTACGAACAAAAACAAACGTCACGTTCAAAACGAACAATTCCCTCCAGAAAATTCTTTCTCTCCCACCAAAAACACCTCTCATGCACCAGAGTGGTGTATACAAACTTTCATGTGAAGACTGTAAGGTTATATACATCGGTCAGACAGGGAGGAAGTTCACTACACGCATCTCAGAACAATATACACGCATGGAAAAACAACATAAATAAATCACGCTTTACTACACATCTCACACAAACCGGTATTCCGGCTGGGTATAAGGTTATATTAAGTTATGAAATAATTTAATAATTTTGAAATCAGAAGTTTTTTTAGGGCTCGTCAACATCGAGGTCATTAGAGCCCTTAAAACTTGTACAGGTAGGAAAAATGCAGTTACGCACTAGGGAGAGCCAACATGACTCTCCCCGCGTGTGGGACTCGCCGAATGACTCAACCATACCCACTAAAACCATCCTGAATTACAACTCAAAACTCAAATCCCAACATATCTCAAGACTTTACTAAAAACATTTTTTTTTAACAGAAGAAGAGGGAAGAGGAAAATGAAAGATACCCTAGCCCTAATAGCGTCGGGATCGAAAAGAACAAGAGGTGACCAAGGGAGGTCAGAAAAGAGAAAGGAAGGAGCATTGCACAAGTAAGTCGGAGCAATGCCAGACTCAGCTCGCGGCCCCGTGTTCGCCAAACACGTACTTACTAGATGTAAGTCCCCTGGGGGGGAAATCAGAAGGAATTAATTGTAAAATACAAGGGCGTGTTCTAAATAACATTAAATCATGCCCATCAAAATAGACCAATAAATAAATCAACACTGACGTTCAAAGTGAAACGTCAATTAAATTGACTAATTATAAATAAAACGATTGAATTCCAATTTGTATATAAACAAGGTATTATTTATTGTAACAGTGGTTGAATGGTATTTATACCAGTAAAATTCAACAAATGTGAGTAAATTAAACATACTGTGGATGAAACACATAAATTAACATACAATACAATAAACAATTATAAATGTGCTTTCCTGTGAAAGAGGAAACTTGAAAACATAGTAAAACGGATGACATTAATAGGAATACGTAAGAATATTACACAATATTAGAAACATGTCAAGATAATTGTTTAGATGTGTTTGTAGAGAATGAATATGCAAATTAGTAAGAAACAATAAATATTACAAAGCATGAATTAAATAATTAGTCTGACATTAGTAAGAAATGCTTTGGAAATCAACTTGCTCATGACAATGTCGAACAGTTTCTACAAGTATCTCAACTCGAAGTTTCTACTCACAGTTCGATGCATTTTGGGGACAATGTGATTGACATTTCGTCAATTTATTTGAGTCCTGTTTGAAGTCATGTTGTTATGTTCCACACTTAGATCAGTTTTGAATAGAATTGAGTTAATGCGAAAATTGCACGTTCAAAAGTATTAATAATGTTATAATGAGATTAGTAACACGATAAACATCGTTCAGAGTTACATTAATAGCTCACTCGCATGATTTAAGACGCTATTGCGATCGGACAATGTATCACACACGGAAGCTAGACTTAGCGGATCAGTGAGCAAGGCGTCGCGCGTCGTGTTCGACTCAAGAATGTAATCTTCTTTCTTCTTGCACTAGACTGTCAATTTGCAGTTAGTAACACTTTTTGATTGGTTGTTTACTAATGTATTTATTCACTTGTCAACCAGTTAATGAGAATTTCTTGTGAATATTCATTTGTTTTGTTCGAGAATATTCGAGAATAGTTTCCTGTAATTGTTATTTGTAATAAATATTCTCGTTTACAAGAGAGGTAGTGATCACTTTATGTTGTTTGTGTATGTAACCTCGCTACACCGGACACACATTAAACATTGACACCAATGTCACCAAGATTTTGGCACAGGTTAAAACTAGAACTGTTTCATTGTTTTATGCAATTTCATATAAATCCATCTTTCAAATGAACAAACTGATTTCCTACCCTCTCCATTGATTTCCTTAGCAATAGACTAGTTTGGCAACATAGTTTTCCTCGAAATCTATTTTTTCACCACTCTCTCCCTCACCCCCAACTGTATAAAAGATCCCAACCGGCACCTTCCCGTTGCATTTTCCTGCCAGAAAATTCCTACACCAGGTAAGCTCACGTTGTTTTCTTTAAACTCTTTCACATTCAGAAAAATTATTTTTGAAAGTCGTAATATATATTTATAATGTCCTCATTCATAAGATGGAAAGAAATATTATTCTAAAGAAATTATCTTTTTTAATTGAATTATGTTATTCACTTCTAATTATTCTGAAACAAAAGTTCTTCTTCATTTCAATTCTGTAATTTTACCAGTATTTTTATATTTTTTGTAACTTATTATCAATTCTTTTCTAACATCTGTAAAAATGTTCATCTTTTGAATTTCAATTCTGTTATTTTATCAATATATTTTTTGCAACTTTTCATCAATTCACTTCTAATTATTCTGTAAAAATGTTTTATCTTCTTAATTCCAATTTTGTTATTTCTTCAATTTTTTTTTTTGTAATTTATTTTACATTCACTGATGATGACGGCCGTGCCGTCGAAAACATGTTCTGAAGTCAATAAAGTTGTTACCTTGGCAAAATGTGGAAATTTCATTAATGGGCCAAAGTATAGCATATGGTCCAAAGAGGGTTCGAAAAAATGATTAATGTCATAATACTACAAATATTATTACGGTTCCGAAAATATAAGTCGTATTCTTCGCTCTTCATATTTACGGTAGTTATAAAGAAATATTGTTCCGCACTATTTTCTTCTCTCCGCCACCGTTTATGTTAGTATGTTAGGGGTATGTTAATTATAATATGGCTCGCGACAGCGAGCCATGAACAATTATAATGAACAAAGATGTTAGGTTAACCATGAACAATGATGTTAGGTTTGTTAGACCCGGCGATTTAATTTTAAGAAAATATGCTGTATGTGTGAAGATGGAGGCGATGGTGGAGGTAGCAGCACTCGCGGAAGGATATACGAAGAATAAGGTTATTTTTCTACGGCGTTGGACCGTAAGGTAGATTTGGTCCCCTGCGTTTTTAGCTTCCCTTAAAAGTACTTTAGATGTTGGGATACCATAAGTACTATAAATATGTATTTGTATCAGTAATACAACCTAAAATTTAATTAAAGATTTTAGATTTTATTGAAGGGTCATTTCCAGGAATTTTTGCAATTAAAACACAAAAAATTGGGAATACATTAATGGGACCAAATTTACATTAATTAAATAAATAAATTACATACATTAATTAAATTTTAGGTTGTATTACTGATACAAATACATATTTATAGTACTTATGGTATCCCAACATCTAAAGTACTTTTAAGGGAAGCTAAAAACGCGGGTTCTATTAACTAGACAAGGTTAAGAATGCAATCGAGATCAAACTCATCTTCATACATAGAAACGGAAACATATTTCATTGTGAAGGAACTCCGAAATACGACAACATCCGTGTAGAACACCCTTCGTTTCGAAAAACTACTTTTTGTCGTGGGCACTAATAAGAGTTCTTCAAACATCGAAAGGACAAACACACGACATGGACAGCAATTGGATGCAATTGGATCACGTAACAAATATTCCGATACGTGCGACTTTCAGTTAACGGTTACAAGTTGTTCACGACGCGAAATGATCAACGTACCTACTCGTGGAGGCTGTTGACGTTGCATAAATTGTTCTTTCATCATTAATCTGGATGTCACTGCATGATTAAGTACAAGAGCTAGAGACGCAAACTCGCAAAACTAAACGTTACATAAACCAAGGTCAACTCCCTTATTCTGTCGTAACGCTGCGTAACGAAATAAAAAAACCATTCCCCCAAGGAGCGTAATATATGGACGGCCCTCGTCTGAAAATAATTCACTTTTGAGGAACTAAAAATATCCAATTTAGTTTCCTGTCAATAGATGTATTCAATAGTGGGACACATAGTTATGCGGAAATACATTTCGCCCAATACGAGTATAAGCTTGCACATATAAAGAACTTTTTAAAAAATTCGTTAGGGCAACCTCTTGTTTAGTGCATATGCAAAGTTCCTCAAATACAAGGAAGTCACCTGTACACAAATTTTAGGTGAAATTCCTTGTACATGTAGGATGAGGTTCGGGTTCGAAGGACCATAAATGTACAGGCAAATTAAACACACCTCATCTACCTCCCTCATGTTCTGTAAACTTTGGACATGCTAACAAAACAGTTTAATGATATGAAACATGAAAGTTGAAAATAATGAAAGAATACAAAGCTGAAATTCCGGTGAGATACTGCGATGAGGTGAGACGATCCGCTTCTTCAGAGATTCAGCTTGAATGACGTTGGGTTGATGATTTTGAATTGAACGGCTAGAGTGCAGTTCACGGCCAAACTAATCTGCGATGTGTGGAGCGGTTTCACCGTGAAGCTGTTGCAAGTGAGGACGCTCGTCCGTGGCTTGGCTGTAGATTACTTGCTGCAAGTGAGCGAGTGTCCCTATGTCGGGTCTCGCTCCGGAGAAGCGCGCTGGCGTCAGGTGAGAAGTGATGACTCGTTGAGTCATTTTCAGCAAGTGAGAGCGGTCACTCGTCGGAGGCTGCTCCTAGCGGCGTTAGGCTCTCACGCTAGCACTCGTTCACTGGATCGATCGATAGTGTGACGTCACAGGCCGAACGTGTATCGATCGTCCATCTTACACGTCATGACAGGCTATTTGACGCTGCTCTGACGATAATAAAGTTCATAGAAGCCCAAATCGAGATATGTCACTCAATATGCGCAAAGAGTATAGAGTACAACAAATTGTTCATTTGTCTAATGGTAGGATATTTAAAAAATGTCTGAACATCGTCTATCATTTTATGGATAAGTGCGATTTCTGGAATTAGTGATGCAAATGAAGAGTACTTTTATTCATGTGTTTTAATTGCTAAGATGATTTTCACTTACATATAAAATATCATTTAACCATATATCTATGTAAGGAGAAATAATTCTTAGTGAAAAGACAGATAGTATTCTTAATTTTTGTAAATATTGTATCATTAAAATATGCTACTCTGCACACTCGTTGAGAAAAGAAAAACAATATTCTCAGTTAATGCTTGACAACGCGCAGTTGTGGTAATCTTAGTAGAACTAATTTACTATATGAGCGCAAACCATGGTTCATCTCATTAATACATTTAAAGTCACATTTATTACGAACAGAAGTGCTTATCTGGCTTACTTTCCATTAACTATTTACAGAAATGAAATGATAAGAACCCATAAAAGCAACACTGATTGGAAGAAACAATATTGGCTTTAACTTTCGTCAGTCACGGAAATATAGATAATTCTAATTGAAGTCGTCTAATTTGCAGTAATTGTGAATAGACAAAACGATATAAATCATATTAAAACTAGAAAAGTTATTCACTTAGGGTAATTTAATTTTGAAAAATAGATTTTTTGTTGTTCAACATTCTGCATTATATTATCAAATACGTAAAGTTAATCATTTGGAAAAATCTAATGCACAAATATTCCACCCAATATTAACTCAAAATTTTACAAACGTTCATTAGGGTACCCAGCACTACAAGATTTATTCCATAACAATAAATTTACAACAGCATTACTTCGCGATACCGTTAAGTTTGTTTATCGTCTCTCAGATTTCCTCGTGAACCCCTGTGACATCGCTGCTAATTTTGCAAAATCATTGGTAACTTCGCTTCTGCGATTGCAAAATCAGTGTTTGGCACCGTGCTCAACCGTAATGTTTGTCACCTTTCCAGACAAATCTTAAAGAGACGCACTAACAGACTTCTTTGGGCAGCCTTCTTGGGCGACATAGGTGCTCTCTTTGAAACTAATCCTTGTAACAAATGACCAATGAGGGAAGTGACCCCAGATGGTGCCCTGCGAATGACTTCATTTGGATTGTCGATCCAAACTGTTTACATGGAAAGTCTTCGGACAATTCCTGGTGGGAATAATATAAATTTTATTGTCAAAAAAGCAGTTACAGTAAAGCAAAAAAGACGTATGATCAGGTGGAGGACAATAAAATAATTTACTTTCCGGAAGCAAGCAAGGAACCATCCCATCAATTCCGATCAAGGGCCCTAAGGCAGAGGCGGATTTACCATTTCAGCACATTCCTAACAACAAAAATAGTTCGGAACGTGTTATAATATTAACATAATACCAGCAAATTTGTATTTAATAGAACACAAGAATGTAATTCCACAAGTATGTATAATTATCAAACTATACATAATTCGCAAAATATTGATGATAAATCGTAACTATTAAATAACACTGAATTCGAGATTTAGTAATTCAATAGATGCATGAACCTAGCGAGTCTTTCCAATAGAAAAATGAGTTTTCCAAAGATCAAAACTCTGTTCTTAAGGAATGTTACGAGGCTGTGAGTTGTATGTCTATCCTGTGGAGAGTGTTCACGCTGTGTGAATGCGTGCAGAAAGTATGAGCTGTTCGGGTTTGGTGACAAGAATAAGTCGGATTGCGGATACAAGTTTTCCCCTCTCTGAACAAGTGGGATATATTTAAGGTATCACGTTTTCACATTCTGTAATCTGATTGTAAGTCAGTTCTGGTTTACTCAAATGTCACGGAAATATAAAATAAGTTCTAGAGGCGCCTATTTTGAGGAATATGTTCTTCTAGTTGTTCATTTAATAAAGTCGTTAAATAATGGCATGGTGTATCAAATTTGGACGAGATTTAATTAACAGATGTGTGGAGATTGACATATTCTGTAAAGTTTTTTCGGTTACAATTATTCAGTTTTTATTTCACCATACATTGAATTAATATACATTAAACTTTGAATATCCGAAAAAAAAATGAACAAAAATTCACCTATATTTAGTGCTTTAGGTAATAGTTTCATATGAATATAATTCACCATAAAAGTACTCCAAAACTCCAAAACATTTTTTGTTCATTTAGAATTTTATCTCAAAGAAACGAAATATTAAAGCAAATTAAACACTTATTGGTAAAATTTCATTAGAAACGAGAGGTTTCGAAAAAAGCATTGATATGGAAATCTCTATTGAGGTTGAATCTTTCTTTACAAATTGGATAAAATGATATCAAGGTTCGTACAAATAATAATTAAATGATATTGTAGTTTATATTATATCATTAGAAAAGAAGTGATTTGATTGAATATAAATAATTTTTATTGTCAAAAAAGCAGTTACAAACTGCGTATTACCACGAGGAGGACAATAAACTAATTTACTCTCGGGAAGCAAGCAAGGAACCATCCCATCAATTCCGATCAAGGGTTCTAAGGCAGAGGCGGATATAACATTTCAACACACTACTAACAATAAAAATAGTTCAGTGCGTGTTAATTTGGTGGTAATTATTGACAATAAGTGCTTGGCGTTCCTTTGTTTGTTTCGGAAAGTACGACGTGCCACGCACTCCAGCTTCTTCTCTGATCCCAGCCTAGAGCGGTGCGTTACGCACAGTGTGTATATCCCCTCTCCTTCAACACCACTCCTCTCTGGGTCATGCATTCCCGTTAGACGCGACGCAGTGGCAGCGGCAACACAAGCGGGCGTGGTAGGAATGGGCACATGCCATGGCGGGTAGGTCGAGGAAGCTCCAGGACGCCCAGGATTCCCATTGGACCTTGGTTCGTTGCGTCCATCAGAACTATAGACGAGCACGATAATGTACTCTTCATTTCAGTGGGATTTTTAAAAGGAAGACTTACATGCGTCCAGTTCGAGGAAGTTGTATCAGTTCATTAAAACATCTAAATGTGTATTACTAAAATATAAAAGTTTATAGCTAAAAAAATATTATATCAATGCAATAAGATAAAAAGATATACAAAAAAAAATTTAAAGGGTTATACAGAATGCCTAAAAGTACAAATAGAGTGATCATCATATAATTATCTGAGAATTATCATTGTCTTAATATTATGAGTAATAGTCAGTTATTTAGCGTGTCAGTTTTTAGTATACAAGTATGGGATGTAAGTGCACCAGTCCTGCGCAAAAGTAACTTTGTTTGCCTCTGCAGGTTTGCAAATTCACAATTGTATTGTTGTTTGTAATTTTCTGGATAATAAAGTTGAAGTATATAAATGGTTGCAATAATGTATGCTTTTATGGTTTTAGCTTATGAAACATAAGTAGGACTTCATCTTCTGTTGAGTAGTCCGAGTTGGTTGGAACATTTTTGACAAAATCGCTCAACTACATTTTCATCTCGACGTACTTGACAGTATGACATAACTGAACCTTAATCAGGCCACAAATGGATGAGATTATAGTGGATCTATCCACATTACAAAAGCATTTGGATGGGGACTTACATCTAGTAAGTATGTGTCTGGCAAACACGGGGCCCCGAGCTGAGTCTGGCATTACTTCCACTTACTTGTGCGAGGCTCCTTCCTTTCTCTTTCCTGACCTTCCTTGGTCACCTCTTGTTCTTTTCGATCCCGACGCTAGTAGGGCTAGGGTATCTTTCATTTTTCTAATTTTTGTCCCTCCCTCTTTTTTGTCCTACCCCTCATTCTTTGTTCCTCCTCATTTTTTGTCCTCAATGTTTTGATGTATGTTTTGAGATATGTTTTGGTATGTTGTAATTCAGGAGGGTTTTTAGTGGGTATGGTTGAGTCATTCGGCGAGTCCCACACGCGGGGAGAGTCATGTTGGCTCTCCCTAGTGCGTAACTGCATTTTCCCTACCTGTACAAGTGTTTAGGGCTCCAATGACCTTTGATGTCGACGAGCCGTAAAAAACACGAAAAAAAAACATTTGGAGGCAATTTATTTCAATCAGGGAAAATGGTGCAACTGATGCCTCACCCACTTTTGTAACACTAGCAAAATATAAATAATTTGTTATTACATATTTTATACGTCAAAATCACAAAATATGGTCATTTTCATCAACATCTTTCAAATGAATCAGTCTCATTTCTTATTCGAATCGTTATTGTTCAAATGAAAACAAACAATCGGAAATCTGAATTAGAAAATAAACAAAATCGAACAAAAATAATAATATATCCATATTATACACAACAAAATCTCTTTGTGTAACATAATCCAAAATATTCTAAATCTTCCCATTCAGATCACATTTGTGGTATTCTTATCAAGTATTCAGTACTCTAGTAGCAGATGAAATAAATTCCGAAACTAAACAAAACTTACAGAACAAAATTTAACACTAATTAATTTAAATCTCGGATGTAACCAAAACAACTTATGCGCTGGCAGAGTTCTTTCGTGACCTCTATAATAGTATTTATACTCCTGGAATCAAGATCATGGCGTTATGTTACTCTAACGTAGTCTGACATTATTATTCCAGGTGACTATCCTCCAGGGGTACATTCTAATAACTCATAAATCCTTGCAAGAAATCGCTATAAGGTGGTTGAATAAATATAAAAAAGTAATTTTAGGAAAAGTTTAAGAGTGTTTCATTTTTGACAAAATAGTCCTTATTTTCTTGATTCTCTTATCTGTTATTATCATACTTCATCATATTAAAACACTCAAATCCAAACACATTTTATGAAAATAACCTTAATTTTGTTTAAACGCGAAATATTCGCAATGCCCGTGACTCATCGCGGCATTAAACCTGGAAGAATATAATTATTCAAAATAAAATATTCCGTAAAACTTTTAGTGTTCAGACAGCAAAACCGAGAGAAAATCATCTTTAAAATACACGATAATCTCACGGGCTTGTTTCATTGGTGTAGCAATTTGTTTCAAATTTAAACTTTTCCAGAAGTAATAATCTGTTGTTTGTATCATTCTAAAATATGTGGTTGATAAATCCTCATATTTTGTAATACATGAAGATATAGAAATATGATTTAAGAAGCGGTGCAAAATTCTGATTTATTCAAAGCAAAATTTCCCATTAATACCTTGTAATACTTTCACGTGTAATGCTCCACTACTTCTAGCTGCATTTGAGCTGACGTTTAGTTCCGAACTTCATTTCTAGCTTCATTCTAACTCCCAATTTTTTACTCAACTCTATTTCAATCGCCGCTTGGAATGAAATGCATTTCAATGAAACCCTTTTTGCGTCATTTTGAAACCATTTTGAAATAGAACTATCGTTACATGAAACGCTGTGTGCAGGTTGTGTGCAAATTTATTTAAATGAGTTGGGTTTCATAAAACTGGTGAGACGTGTTTCATGAAACATGTTTCATCGGTGTGCACCACGCCTAATAAATCGATATTAATCTGATAACCAGGGTTAGGATATTACAGTGTTCACTTTTTTCTTAGGGTACATAAATCTCTTTAGGAAAATACCATAGTGTGAAATTTTGTATCTAGATAAGAAAGGAACCATTTTTTCAGCCCTTTTCCCTTTTTCTTTTGTATCTTTTTTCCTTTTTCTCTCAACCGTTCACAATCCTCTTCTTACCACTCTTACTGAAGTTTTTCAATAATCTTCAAAAGCGCATATTATTATTTATAAATTACATGACATTTGAATTTTATTCCACTTATATATGGTTTCGAATCAACATCAAATATTTAATTAATTTTAATTAATGTTTCCTCTGCTTCCAGTGACAATGCAAATTGTAAGCCTATCTTTTTTAGTAAACGTGCGTACTTCACTGAAGCTATTAAACGTTTCGGAAATATTAACTATGGGATATGTTTACCATTTTTTCTTCTTCTGATGAGTGATGATTTGATGTACTGAAAATTGTACATCAAATAGTGTGGGTCTTTTCTTTCTTTATTTTCTGTCTTTCCTTCTTTTCTTTCCTTCCTTTCTTTCTTTCCTTTTCTTTCTTTTCTTTCTTTCCTTTTCTTTCTTTTCTTTCTTTCCTTTTCTTTCTTTTCTTTTTTCTTTTTTCTTTTTTCTTTTTCTTTTTCTTTTTTCTTTTTCTTCTTCTTTTTCTTCTTCTTCTTTTTTTTTTCTTCTTTTTCTCTCCTTTTTCTTTTTCTCTCCTTTTTCTTTTTCTCTCCTTTTTCTTTTTCTCTCCTTTTTCTTTTTCTCTCCATTTTCTTTTCTTTTTATTTCTTTTTCTTTTCTTTTCTTTTCTTTATTTCTTTCATTCTTTCTTTCTTTGTACAATTCGTTCAATTTAGAATTGAGGAGACTCTCATCTGTTTCACAATGATCTTGATAATAATAATAATAATAAATTTATTGTCAAAAACAATACAAACTGCGTATGACCACGTGGAGGAAAATAAACTAATTTACTCTCCGCAAGCAAGGGACCATCCCATCAATTCCGATCAAGGGCCCTAAGGCAGAGGCGGATTCAAAAATTTCAGCAAAAGTTCCTAGATAAGATAAAAAGTTAGCTGCGAGTTATAATACATATATAATGACATGATTTTAATATGCTTCTTTAAATGTATGCATGTGTTTATACATTTAAGTTGTTTTATTATTATTATTATTATTATGTCATCACACCTCCACATTCAGATTGTCTCCCAGGTCTACTCAACCTGCTGTAAAATGCGTTGCGGGTCTATCCTGGGATCAAACCGGTAGGAGCGAGATGCTGGCGTCATCTCCTTCTCCTACAGCCGAGGCGAAGAAATTGCGAAACTTTACCCTCCGCGAACCCCTTGGGCACATTCGGGGCCTGTTGTGGGATAGTTTGACTTGGACTAATTGTTTTATCATTCCTTAGATTTGTTCGTTTCATTTTATTCATTCACATATCGGCAGATTAATATGTGATGCAACACTTTTATCACAACTTATCAAAAATACCATAAATTATTTAATGTTTGACAAAATTAATAATGTTTTATACTGGAAACGTACATGACAATGAGCTTCCTTTTCAGTATGTTGCTGAAGTGAGGTGATCATATCCGATTGTCTGGTAGGAAGAGAGAAAACGTTCCGGTTTTTAAGCAAAGGACATGGCATACCCATATAAAAAGGGGCACTACTTTAATCCACACATCGTCACGCGTATAAATACCAGAAAGCTATTTCTTTTCCTTGACGAAGTAACGTGAGGATTCCATCCGTTCACCGTAGATGTAATAGAAATGGCTCAGAATATTATTCCGACCTACATTTTCACCAGGACATACAATGGAGAATAGCATTGCACTAGTGTCTCCTCGGAACTACCACAAGATTCATCTTTTGAAGGAAGGCATTGAAATTACTTTTTTTGTCTTGATTTCTGTGGAAACCATGATGTGCCCTGCTATAAATGGGTGCTGATATTTGTTACTTATGTTATTGTTCTTGGTTTGCTAAAATATTAATGTCTCATTTTGAATATGATATTCATCTATGTGCTTACATCATCCAAAGATTGCAGAGATAAATCAGTTTTATGTTAGATCTATACTAATAAATTATCAGGAATATCTGTGGTATGAGAATTGCAAAACGAAATCGATAAAACTATTTGAAATGTCAAAGGTCTCTTCTTAAGGGTTAAATTAAATTAAAATGCGAAGTATGATTACTATTAATGAATTACAAGACCAGAAAGAAATATTAAAATTCACATCTACTGATTAGTAGTCAATCTTCACTGGTATGACTGTTGAAAATGAAGCTTACTAATGTGTTTGCCAGAAATCGATTGCGTTAGGCGAGGCAGACAATCCACTGAACGTATAATTACTATCCGTGACCTAATCTTAGAAGCAAAATTATATAAAGGCTGTGAAGAACATTGTTTTAAGTACTTGACCTAAAAGTGAAATGAAAACAAAAAAATCAAGGTCTTAACTAAGCGCTTTGTTTATAAAGATTTCTGTGCTTTCATTGTTTGGATTTTACAGTAATTCGTAATAACGTACATATTAGCATACGATACTGAAAACTGTGTATTTTTGTAGGGTTTTTTTAATGGTTTTTAATTTTAGAAATTAACAAATAAGAAAATTTAATACCCGAAAGTAGAGAAGTATGGAAACTAACATGTGAATTCACCACACTATCTATGAACACCGAGCCCAAAATCGAGACCTATTGACAAGTGTTTTAATATCCTCAATGGGGTAAAATATATCAATTTGGAGTACCAATTTTTCTTTTAATGTTAATATAACTTTTTTGTAAGTTTAACAATGGGAATAATTACTTTTGTATGTTTTATTTGTGAATTGTTTTAAAATTTTGAATGTCCAGTAATTATATTTTCTAGTTTCTTTTCGAATTCAGGGCAACACCGGGTAGTTCTGCTAGTTTGTTATAAGTTCTTTTTATCATTAGTATACATATAAATGATTATTCGCCATAATCCATCAAATTCACGGGATAAAATTCTTTTGGCCAAGTTTCGTCTATATATACTCCACCGTGCTGCGTTCGCTAGCCCCGTGTATATCCCCCTATATACACGGATCACTAGCTCACTGAATCGAATAGAGAGGAAAAGTGACATTCGTGTGTTACACGTTGTGTTGCTGTGTTGTACAGGGATACGTTATACAGTGTGCATGTGTTATACACACAGGTTCAACTTTTTTTTTTTAAGAAAACTATTCTGCGTTTGAACTTTCCAAGTCCCTGAAGGTTGGCAATCCGTCGATTATAAAAAATAAATTGATCTGTATACTTACTAATGAATTAATTACTAAATAATACGTTCTTACTTTCACAGACACGATTTATTTTCAATTAAATAAATTAATTGAACAATTCAATTAAATAAATTAATTGAATAATTCAATTAAATAAATTAATTGAATAATTCAATTAAATAAATTAATTGAATAATTCAATTAAACAAAAATTAATGTGAGAAGTTTTTTGCCCGTAGGGTTCAAAAACATGTAAATTTTATTTCATTGAAAATAAACCTAGTCTGCGAAAGTAAGACCGTTCATTAAATAATGTAATAGTTCTTTATACGTAATTACTATATGGATTACTACTCTATAGTGTTATGATGGGTTGATTGCGATTCACTCAGTTATTGCAGCCGAGATGTAATAAGCTATTCAAAATAATTGTTGTAATTATAATAAAAGTAAACATCAAACCAGCAGTAATTATTCATTAAAAACCATCTTCAGTGACTGTTTAGGATTGAAAAAGACAAATCTCAATATAAACTTACTCATCCAATTTTATTAGAAGCTTTTAGTGAAATTAGGGAGATTAAACTTATTATGAGATATCGTCTGTTTCTGTTGCAAGAACGGAAGTGCAGCAACATGATTGTCAGTCACATCATTACAAGAAAATTGTATTGTTGGTTCTTTACAATTTAGAATTTGTTAGGTAAATATCTAATTAAATATTTAATTAAATTGTATATTACATATAAGTGTAATTATCAATTAATGCGAGACAAAGAATATAAACAGATATAAGACAATATGAACTTGTTTGTCCGGGACAAACCACGTCTTAGCCGAATGTTGGTAGTTTTATCTACTATCTTGCTGTGGCCTTCTTCAGGGCAAGGTCAGAGTCGTACAGACCTAAGTCGCTGTCGTACTCTGCGACTTAGATCTGCACGACTCTCACATTACCCTGAAGAAGGCCACAACATTATGGTCGAAACATTGGTAGTTGTATCTACTAAAACGCGGTTTGTCCCGGACAAACAAATTCATTCTGACTCCGGTCTCGGAAGCCTACGTTTATAGATGTAAGACAAGTTTGTTTTTCATTATGTAGTTAATCTATTTTGTTAATATGCTTCATATTCCTGATAATACCAGATTATCACAAAATCTAGAAAACAAATATATTCAAGCGATGTGCATATTTCTGCATATTACATTTGACATTAATCATTTCAATATTCTTCAAGTCCTGAACTGAATTTGAATGACTACGTCACCAATAAAGGAAGCATTTGTCTTGCCCTACAAATCGAACTGTATGTATTAATCATATGTTTACCTATGAATTTATGTGTTCTTGAAGTTTCGAAAGAAAAATTAATCAGGCATAAATTTTTTTAAATTTGGAAATATTTTGTAAATCTTCAACAATGTAATCAAATAAAATTCTTCAATGAAATATATCTAATACAAATACTTCTTACGTTGAAAATTGAGCACATACTTAACTATCGTATACAAGAATCAACTTTCTCAATATCCTGAGACATGTCTGCCGGGCTGATCGCGCTCTCGATTGAGCCACCAATGATCCAGTGTTTCACTGAATTGGAATTGAATATAAAGAAAGGAGGAAGATGTGATTTCAATTTTCATTAATACTCATACTTGAATTGTAACTCCAATGATCGCTGAATTTGGATTTCGTTTTTAACTTAACCCATTTGTGTTTAACACGATAAAATTACTACACAAAGTAAATACGAGTAAATACTATTCGTAATTTATTGACAGACACTTCGTCACGGCGAGATTAACGATTTAAGTTGCTTCATTCTCAATGAGCAAAAAAGGATCCATCCCATCATGGGATTTAAATAGGATGTTCTCTAAATAAACAACTACTTTCTTCAGCTAGTTACGAAAGAAAAAGTGAGGATCAATATCTTATACGAATTATCCTTATAGTACGCATCCAAAATAAAAGTACTGTAAACATATCATGGTCTCCTGTTTGGAGCCACAACATCGCAACTTATTATAACATAGTACAACAATGAGTAACTAAGGCTTTGGATAAATAAGGTATTTAATGCGAGTTGAATGAAGCATACAAACTAGAAGACATATTTTTATATCTCATTCATAAAGACGAGCGCCTAGACATCGACAAATCCAAGATGGCAGACAAGAGACGCAGGAGCGAGAAAGCGAGTAGGAGAGAGTCCGGAGGTTCTGTCAGCAGTGGAGGAAGACCGTCCTCGACTTCCAAGAAATTAACTGGCATCCTCCGTTCTTCCTCCATGGTATCAGATGCATCCAAGAGGAGCTCCATGTTAATGAGAAAATCCTTGACGAAAATTGATCCAAAATCGCAGCAAGGCAGAAGCAGCCAACTTACTTCCGGAAGTCGTAAAATGGATACGCCAGAGGGCAGAGTTAACTTACTGGAATCGCTCTCTGGCAAGGGCGTGAAGAAGACGTCGTCTCCGGAAATTAAACCGAAACCTCTGGACTCGGAACCCAAGTCATCCAGCTTCGGTGAATCCAAAGGAGAGTATTCGGAAAGGACCAAGACGGAAGACGACGAAGTGAGACGTTCCAAGAAGTCGGTCAAAGGGGATAAGAAGGGGTCAAAGAGAATTGTGCTCGAAGGGGAAGAGGATGAGCATGAAGGAGAGAAAGAAAAAGGACAACGGAAAAGCGTGATTGGAGGAGCGACTTCGCTGAAATCACCGGAACAAATTAGGGCTGAAGCGAGAGAGTCGAGGCCATCCGTTGGATCCGATGCGTCCTACGGCGAGTCTCCGCGGTCTTTCAAGCAGGAGTCCAAGCGAGAGAGCACTTTTTCTCAGTACATGATAGGAATACGACCCACCATCAAAGAAGCTCTCGGATTCGGGAGAGAATCAGTGGGTGACACGTTCTCCGATGAAGAAATACAGGTGAGTGGGAAGCTATTAGACCAATAATTTAATACGTTGTAGGACACTATGCAGACGTGAGAGTAGAGATGGAATGCATCGTCGAGTTAATAGGGCCCATTTTGATATAGCATGTGGTCGGAATAACAGTCGGAGATCTGGTACAGCTAACCTCCAGCTTAGCGCTATTAATGACCAAAAGTCCATGTCAGATTATGACAGATCGGCTACCTGAATAGCAGTTGTTCTATCTTTGATGAAGACTGTATCATTAGTATCTAAAAGGAGCAGTGAATGTAGAGCCAAATTTGAGCAAAAACGCGTCTGCTCCTGGAAGAGACTTCTGCGCGGTGATTATGGTCTGAATGAAACAGTTAAAGTATTCGGAATAGTAATCGCGGATTTAGTCAAAGGTGCTCGTCACCACCTGGACGATTGACTGACGAAGTGAGGGAATACTGACAGTGGCTAACAACGTTCCTCCACCACGCCACGACCTCAATCCTATTCTGACAAAGCCTCAACCTCGGTGTTATTCGGACTAATAAGAAGCAGACATATAGTATCTGCTCATAGATATTTTGCAAGTGGTATACATGAGTAGAGCTTAAAAATGAAAATATAGCCTAACCTGTGTCAATAATTCTACTATTCCCCTTTACTCTGTTTCAGCAATATAAACCTTTCATGCGAGATACCATCCACACGAATGCTCTGGAGGCACGTCGCAAAGAACGCGAAGCGAGATCAAGGTATGCAGTGACTCAAAGCGTGATGTTCAAAATATTTACCATTTGGAAAAGAGAGTACGGGTAGTATTTTTATTTAATTTGTGCTAGAAGTAAATGATTTAATATAACTTCGCTCTCCCAAAAACACAAAATAATCCAGAATTGGTCAGATGAAAGGTAAAGCAGTCACCTCAGATGGTTTTAGGTGGCATATGTCTTTGGGTGTATAGTAGTCCTTGGAAAAATAGGTGACCGGATACAGCGAATCTCCCTCCTGGATGCCACTGAGCCAACGATTGAGTAATTTCGTAGTTATTTAGCTTTCTTCGATAACTCAATGTCAACCATTATTGTTCGACAATCTCTTAACATGTTCAAAACACAGGGTAAAATGCAGGTTTCGTTAAAGCTAGTCACGGACGTAATTTTTCGAGTAAACAAGTATTTCAAGAAAGTATCTGGAGCGGTCTAGTCGTTTCTGAATGTTGCCAAAGTGTAGAGCAGACAGCCGAGACACCGTGAGGACTTTTTCTAGAGATATGGAATTTTTCAACTATGCCTAGGCATCTGTCTTGTACTGTCCGGCCATGTATCATTAACGGTGGCGACAAATATAGTACTGTTCGCCATCAAGACTGTCCGGAATGAGGGAAACCCACTTCAAAGAGCACCTGGTCTAAATTTTCAAATACTTAAAAAGTCATTGGTAGATATTAAAATGAAGAATCCTTGGTGCAAAGATCAAATCAATATCTTTCATTTTCCTCTTTCCTCTTCTTTTTTTAATGTTTTTAGTAAAAGTCATGTGATATGTTGGAATTTGTGTTTTGAGTTGTAATGCAGGAGGGTTTTTAGTGGGTATGGCTGAGTCTTTCGGCGAGTCCCACACGCGGGGAGAGTCATGTTGGCTCTCCCTAGTGCGTAACTGCATTTTCCCTACCTGTACAAGTTTTAAGGGCTCTAATGACCTCGCTGTTGACGAGCCCTAAAGCCCCACAAAAAAATAAATATCGTATTTAGTAAAGATGACGCGTACGTTTTCTGTAGTGGTGCAGAACGTAAAGAAAATATGCCTTTTGGTGGTGGAGTAATTGCAATCGTTCGGTGTCAACGCTGATGTAATCCCAGGAGAAATGCCATTTGATATCTTGGTGGGAAAAAATGAGCTAAAGAGGTAGGATGGAAAAATCAATCAATTCTGCTCTTCTGATAAAAGAGAAATCACCCCCAAGTCGGATAAACAAAGATTACAAGAGGAGAATAGCTAGTAAAAGAACGGTGAACAAGCCAGATGAAATGACGAATCATTGGAGAGAGAAAAAGTTTTTAGACAAGGTTGAATTATCGACAACAGGGTAACAAATGGTTCAAAACAAATATGAACGTCACTCGGAGCTTTCAATTATTATTTAAAGAGGGATAAAGGGATGGGTTTCGTCAATGAAGGGAAGATAATGACAAAATGGAGCACGTTTCATGGGAATTCCTTGTATTTGGAAATGAGAGAAGAAAATTTTTGGAAGAATATATGAAGATTTTCAATATGTGATGTTAGCCCTTTTTAGGTATCTATAATACGAAACTGAAATGTATTACAAATAACTCATTTCGTCCCTTCCTTTCTTCAATCAATTTTTAAAAAAATAATGGTTATGAAATGATATAATTAAAAGAACCGAACACAAGAAAAATGGAGCACAAATATTAGAGAACAGTAATGAAATGAATTATCCATTTTCTTATTTCTCTTTAGATCGTAGTTTCTAGTCTTGACTAAAAAGACTAGAATGTTACGTATAAATTAAGCTGTGTTATATACTTAGCATTTGAGCAAATAGATGAAATGATTAAACATCAGATTAATTGATTAAATAATTAAATAGCATAATTAAAACTTTCTATGGGTCGGGATTATGATTCAGTAGACGGTATCAAGTTTTTAAAAAATAAGGAAGTTGGTAATGCATTAAAAACATAATGCCCAATTATTTAAAATCAAGGTATATCTTTATAAATTTAATTTTGAAGACTTAAGAAATTCCACAGCTGCATATGGACAGCAATTTGTTTCTATTTCCATTCCGTAAAATATACTCTTGAATGGTAAACATTTGAAACTCCAAGTTCTAAGGATTCCGACTACAAAGAATGTTTCTATGCAAAATTGAGGCATGTAGATGGAAAACATTCTAATAGCCTAAAAAATTTGCGTATAAATCGTCTCGAGGCTAACATATATTTTGCAATAACAGTCGAGGAAATCGATATTATATTAGATCATGGTTTTTCTTACCTTTTGTTCAATAATTTGTGGTAACGCCAGGCAAAATGGTTATCACATAGTCTTTTTGGGTACCATCCGTTGTGTTTGGAATGTTTCTAGGAAATCACATGTGCATTTCGGACATTCTTTATATTTTAAGTATTTGATAATCACCACGGTATCAACAGAACACAATTCCATATTTTTATTTTTGGCACTTAAAATGATTTCAAAAGAGCACATTAAATTTGGATAAAATTTTATTTTTTAAGCACCATTTTTACAATATTAAACAAGTAATCTATGATGTTTTTTTAAATTTTTCATAACCAGTTATGACGTTTAATCAGTTTTATTTAAAAACATGTTTTTGGCACTTGGAACGTTTTCCATTTACATATCTCAATTGTGGAAACCGTTGGTGACTACTTGGAGTGTGTCTGCGCAATGGGGGAATACCCTTCCACCTGACTCAGGAAATATACGTAATTGATGCACACACTTACATAACATGAGACTAGAAACCTTGTGTTAAGTACGTCACATTTGGCGTAAGAAAAGTGCAATAAAAATTTCTCGAATGTGATAGATCATATATATCTTGTTTCAGGAGAGAAAAGCATGACACCGAAGTAGCGAAACCCACAGCGCCTCCTCCCGGTGAGCCAGATTTTACGTGAGTATCATAGGTGATCAAGAAGACATCGGCAATGTGATTCGATTTTTAAAACATTAAAGTAAAACAATTATTTACCTCAGTCTCGTTGGGGCCAACTTAAAAATACTTAAAAATAAATATTTGTGGAAAACATAGCTAAGTACTCGCAACACTCTCCCAGACGACGTGGAGATGCGGTATGTGGAAATGTATGTGCCCGATTCTCATCCCTCGGAAGATATGGATGTTATCAAGGAAGCAACAAAAACCACAAGTTACTTTTAAGAATAAAACACGCTAATCGTCATTATTTCCGAGTACAACCATCTCAAGGGAAGCAGGATGCTTCCCAGAGCGGATAGTCAGAAACAACTAGAGATAGTTCTAGCCAGTCTTATGGATGAAATGTGAAATTAAAAATAACATCATCTGCGTAAAATAAATATAAGTAGCATTAATGAAATTTTAAAGTAATTAAACTAATTTATATATTTTTTAATATTAAGGATCTAATTAAAATCTTTATTTTATTCATAGCAAAATGTATTTGCTTCATCGTCATCAATTTGATAAGCTTCATTACATAGTAATACATTAGTTTGATTTTTTTTTTACTGTTCTTTCTGTTGAGGAATTTGACAGGTTTGAAGTTTAACCTTATACGATGTAAAGATATTAAATTTGCTTAATATTTAGAGAAAATAATGTGTTTCATAAAAAATAGACGGCATTTATTGTTAGAGGTATAATTAAAATTCTTTATAACAATGAGGTAAATTTCCAATAGTCTTCTAGTGTTAGACGCAAGAATATGGTTTACTTAATGATAATCGATTTACTTAATTAGTAGAAATAATAATTAATTTATTACCATAAAATAATTTATCGTAGATGATACCGTTAGTAAACAAGTATTTTTCACAATCAATTAGTTTTTTAAGGTACCTACAAAGTGGCCATTTCTCGAAGGAGTCACATTTTATTTTATTTTTCTTCTTCTTGCTAAATGCAGGGTAGTATCGGCACCAATTTACGACCAAAATTGTTTAATGTATATAGTAAATTTTGTCGTGCATGGTAAAGTTTTTGTTGAGAATTTTCTGAAAGAGCATTCTCTCCTTAGTGGGTTGTCGTAGAAAAATGTTCTTGATTACTTTGTAATAAGCACAGCAATAAATTTCAATCGTTTTTTTTAAGAATCATATAATTCAGGAATCGTTCAGTAAAATTTCATTCCAAAAGAAATAAAAGATATCACTAGGCTGAATCTCCTTAAATTCGCTGTTAAAAGTTTCCTACCGTACCATTTCGTCCATAATGTTGAGAAATTTGATGTGTTTGGTAAATGAAGTTGATTAAAGTTACTATTTTCCTATCATTTTTTGTATTTAATTCATATTAAAAATGTATATTCCTTGTATATTTTATCTCATCGTTGTTATAGAACTTTTAAGAATAAATAAATAAATAAATGAACTTTATTGTCAAATATGCAGTTCCAAACTGAGTATGATCACGTGGGGGATAAACTAAGTTACTCTCCGGAAACATGCAAGGAACCATCCCATCAATTCCGATCAAGGGCAGTGATGGATTTAATACTTATAATTTTTTTTTAAAAATAAATACGTACTGTTATCCATTATTATTCCAAAATGAATGGTAGTATAATGTACTGTGAAAATTCGAGATTAATAATAAAAAATTTTAATGACATTCCCACCTATGGAAAATCCGCTACTACCCGGAGGAAAACTGGAGAAAAACCCGTGCCAGGATCACTGATAATAAATTATTAAAATGCGAAATACCATCCTCCCACTAGGAGTATGCCTCTTTGCCAACTCCAATATGTGGAGGCACCCGTCCTCATCTCTCTGTAGATTCTCGGTAAACATACTGCCATTTATCTTTATTCATTTCCCTGGCTTCCGCGTAGTACTAATGAGCACGCATGGGGATTTATTGTTGACCATCCTCTTTCCATGATTAAATTCTTTGTTTTTATCGTGCTTGTTTTTTTCCTTCACTGATTATTGTTATTTATTAGTGCGAAGGATATGTTATGGTTGGCGTTAAAAAATGTGTTCGTAATAATAAATGTATTGTCAAAAAAGCAGTTTCAAAGGGCGTATGTCCACGTGGAGGACAATAAACTAATTTATTCTGCGGAAGCAACTAAGGGACCATCCCATCAATTCCGATCAAGGGTCTTGATGCAGAGGTGGATTTCAGCAAACTCCTAACAATAAAAATTGTTTGGTACGTGTTAAAATATTAACATAATTCCAACAAATTTGTGTTTAATAAAACATAAAAACCTTATTTCAGAAGTACGTATTATTATATCACTAAAGATTATTCGGAACGTATTGTTTATAAATCGTAACCATTCTATTGGCAACTAACTAAATTAAACTAAATTCGTGATTTATTATTTCAATAGGCGCCGCCCCTACGCCAGAACCTAGCGAGTCTGTATAAAAAATCCGCCTCTACCCGAAGGAAAACCGAAGAAAAACTCGGTCCAGGATGGGATTGGTAGTATTTTTTTCATTCCGATTACGATACAAATGCTTTGAAAGTTTTTGGTAAGATGCACGAAGTACGAATTAATTTTCAGGTATGGTGAAGAGAAAATATACCTTAATGATTATATCAAACAATAGTGTTGCCAATAAAAAAATAATAAATAAATAAATAAATAAATTTATTGTCAAAAAACAGTACAAACTGCGTATGACCACGTGGAGGGGAAAAAAACTAATTTTTTTAGAGTACATGGTTGTCTTTTAGCTCCTTTTGCTGTCTTTTATGATCCGTCTGCACAGTGTGACAAGTATTTTAAACATATTAATGGAGATTGGAGAACAGTAATTTAATCTAATAAAGCTAGTGTTGATTAAAAAGAAAAGAGTAAATGGTGGCTAATGAGCGGTACGCTACTCTCTAATGATCACGGCTGGAGAGAAACAATGAAAAAGTACTCACTCAAGTGTGACGTCATAAACATGCATCTCCACATTTCTTATCGGCGCATGCGTTGATGATTGTTATAAAATGGTATTCTCTGTAACAAGATCTCTCCCACTTAAATATCAAGAGTTATATTCTGTGATGATGATTTTCCCATGCTCCGTGATCTACTCATTCAGAATATTTACCTCGATCTAGATAATCCATTTAAGAAGTGTAAGAAAATTTTTTACTTACAACCTTTCTGTTAACGTGAGCTTTTTTAATTCATTAAGTTATTGACCTAGAAAATAAATTACAAACAAAAATCAATACAGACTAATTATAAAACGTGATAGAAATTAAAATACTTTCAATATATTTTTGCACCTCTGCAATTAAGAGAAGGAGAAAGAGTTCAGTTAGTTTAGAGTTGACCGCTCTGATGATGTTACTTTACACTGTGTTCAGCTACAAATAGTTGGAGTAGTAACATACGTCATTTTTCAATATACATTCAAATTACAAAAAAAAACACTTATTGTATTGTTGTTACACGTGTTGTTAAATTGAATACAGTATTACTAGTCAACCTTTTTTCTTCAATCTCTCTAGTATAACAAAGACACAAATAATTATTTTTTTATATTTTGATTCAGCACACACGGCTTTTGCATTTAATTTTCAAAAGACTGCTCGCCAGAAACCGATCATTCCAAATTGGACGCGTAAAGAATTTCATAAATATGATTCACTCAATGTAATAGGCATTGATTGCACATAGGAGTAATAATATCTTATATGAATTACGCATCTCGAGAAAGCAAATAAGACAAAACCCGTATTTGATCCAGTTTATCTAAAACGTCCAAGAAAAAATGCTCAGCGATGCCGATTGATGTCATTTTCGATACTTTTAACGTGGCATTACTTTCCCAAGTTGTCCTTCCCACCCCCTGTGGGTGTATAGGGGATGATTATGAACTTAGGTGTCATCAGGAATATCACTAATAGTTTGAGGCGCCGAAAACTATGATCTTGACACTAATATCGATTATTTACACATGTAAATTCCTTCCCACACTGTATCATGGTGTTTATTCCACATGGGGGTGATTGTGGGCTTACGTTGCATTGAGTGTGTCACCCTTGTCTTCAGCGGTTCCAAAATAATGTATTCAACACCGGTTTCGGTCGCTCTGTATTATTTTTACCTGCCACGTCATTCCTACCCCTAGCCCATGATTGCTAAGGGAAAACTATTTCCCATGTGGACTGATTGTGAACTTACGCAGCATTGAAGGCGTCCTTATCCATCTCAATGGCACCGAAAACAATTGTTTTCAAAATAATATTGTTTTTTTCTATACATTTTTCATGTCACTCCCTTCCCATCTCATCCCTAAGGCTGTCTTACCTCCGCTGTGTTTGTAGTCAGATAGTCAGTCATCGACAAGTTTATAATTTACCAAGTTTGATTGAAATCCCTCCTGGAATTCTAGAGTTATGGTAGGATGTGCACTCCCACATACATACCCCCATTTAGGGGTGGATTTTCGTACAATGGTACCATAATCATCTACTGTCATGCAAATTACACATATCTGTAAAATTTCAGCTCGCTAGAAAACTTGGAAGTGGCACAAAAATCAACTATAAATTTTGAAACGGGAGGACAACGTAAATACATACATGGACCCTTTTCACCCCTTTAGGAGTAGTTTCTTGTAGAATGATATCATAATCATCTATTGTCATGCAAACCACACACATCCGTTAAATTTCAGCTCGGTCGATTAGGGGAAACGTGTTTAAAATTTAGTTGCAAATTTCGACTCAAACATGCTAACTTACAGGTGAAGTTAAATAAAAGCTTGTAAAATAGCTTACGGTCTCTTATAGGCGTATTCACATAATTTGCGGGGATGGGATACCGCCCATGCTGTACACACTTGAGACATCACGACTGAAATTCAAGAAGAGTAGGCAGAGTAGTATTTTCTTTTTTTTTTTTCTCTCTCTTGTCGTTCTTCTTTTTCTTCATCCTCTTCTTCCTCTTCTTCATGAATGGGTCGCTTAGAACCACGTGGAATCAACAACAGTTCAGCCTTCCTTTTGGCCCAAGTATCCCTTTCACGTAACGAATGGTCTGCTTCCGATGATCAGACCATATGTATGTTTGGTTCTTTTCTTTTCTTCCTCGAAACCTCGTATGTGCGTGATTTTTCTTATCGTTTGACGATCTTGTAAACATGGATCATAATCCTCGAAGATCCTTTATAATTATTTGTACCCATTAGGTCTATTAGTTTATGTTTTGGAAGAAATAGTATATTCATTCTTTTACATGTCCCTAGTGACATCTGAAGAATCATTTATTTATCAGACTTTAACCTAAATTGAATGGTTCTGTTTCATATGGGAAAAAATGATGTCTACTACCTTTTTTAGTTTTCATGACATTTGCTATTTAATATACAAAACAAAATTTTATTTTGTAAAAAAAGAAGGTTATCTCTTCTACCATTTTACTTTCTTCTCAATTGCACCGCATGTCGTCAGAAAGTAAAGAGCCGATTGGGGTTGTGGCCGTTGTGCCCCGAGGTCTGCTCCAGCGACCTCTCGGACATCCGCGTGGAAGAAAACCCGAGCGACGGCGACGGCGCAGTTTCAGCTTCCGGTCGAACGGGATGTAGCGTCCGTGGTTGCTACACTTTCTTTCAAAGCACAGCAACTGCTTCACTGCCGCTGAGTGTCTGACGCAGGAGAGGCAGTAACCGAGTGGTCATCGCAATTTCACCCATTTACCCACTGACTCACTTGCGAGCCGCTTGGTAGCGTCGCGAACGGAGTTATGTTCGGAAATCCAAGAAATACTCAGTATTGATTTCGCATTATATGAACAAAGTAATCAAACATTGTTTCCACATAGCAAACACACTCATTCTGGGGTTTCTTAGTTAATCAGCGCTTTCAGATTGTCAGTGACTGACAGTATAGTGACAGTGCCGAAAAAATTTCGTTTAATCTACCCTAAAAAAGCGGAATCATGAACCATAATGAAGAATTTGCTTCGAGAAAAGACATTTCAACTCTTTGACTTCGCAGCTTCTGAGGTCGTTATGTATGTCCGGTTCACAAGTTCTCATTACTCAAAAAATTGGTTTATTAATTAGGAACTGAGTCATTGCGACTCCACTCAAATCAGATTTGAAATTTTTACGTATGTTTTTTTGCATTCTTGAATCCCCTTTGATATCTATTGAAAATGTTTGTCGTATTCAATGTCAAAAACAAAAATGTAAATCAAACACCGCATGAAAAATGTAACAAAGAACTTAATCAACAATTAGTCGTAAAGAGTTCTCGTTAATACGAGGAAAATATAAAAAGATATTTGGCAATATATTCGCCAACATTTTGCTAATAATGCTAATTTAATGCTATTTTCATAATCTTTTAAATAATCTAATGTTTCGGTACTGAAACTTCAAATCGTTTTCAATGTGTTCCGTCTCTCACTATACTTCCTGTGTTCTTTTGTTTGAGTGCTGAAGGGTTTACGTTTTCCCCTTTAAAGTTCACATTCCTCTTTTATATGAAAGTGTGATGACACAAATGAGAGGTAACATAATCTTATTTTGTAACCTATTCTTTTGTTCATTATCCATTACAACTTCTGATGTGGTGCAGTGAATGAAGATGTGAAATATGATTACAGGCGTATATGTGGGAGGGCGATGATCAATGGAGAGGAATGCCATATGGCAGAGACGAGGATTATTGGGACCCATTGATTTCAGCCATCAAAACTTCAGATCTCATTGAACGACTTGGTTGTTGAATCGCGAAATTCTCGTGATTTGATCCATCTCTCTTCCCCTATAGATCGGTTCACTCATTCCCTCCATTTGTCATGAATCTACTCCTCTCATGAAGCTACCCCCCTCATCATCAAACAGTAAATTTAATATGTTCACGGGTTCATTTTGAACCAATTAGTCTAATTCCAGTTCACTCAATAACCTTTGAACCAATCAAATAGTAGGTTTTTATTTTAATTTGAGATATGGAGGATCTAATCTCACATAAAGCTTGCCACCTGCATACAGAAAATTGTTTTAAATATATGTATTAAAATGCCATAATATTGTCTCAAAATTCCCAAATTTGTTCTACTCCTAGAACCCTTGCACGGAAATCTAAGCTACTCCCAAAATAAAATCCACAATCTGCCACTACATACCACGATGAGTATGCATATGTATAAGCAATTTTGTTTACCTTTGTTGAAGCTTTGTCCCATTATCTTCTTTACACACTTTTACAGGCACAAATATATGCCTAAAATGATAATGGACTCAGTGTAGTTTCAGGTCATCAAATTTTAATGACACATTTTGTAGCAATACTAAATAAAACATTTTCCTTTCCGTACTAGTTTTGTGTAAGCAAAGAAATATTCCGAAAAGAAGATTCACGATCTCTTCATATCTTAACAGTTTGAATTTAGGTTAATTTTTTTCTCAGCGCCTCACAATAATGTCCAATGTCAAAAGTGTGTTTGAACTAAATTGTTCCCTCAAAAGTGATGAATCAGTACCAAAATCAAAAATGTAATTTTGTTTCGTTTGGAGCTGTGTCTCCAGATTTTGTCATATTTACTTCCAGTGCACCATTCCCACAAACCATTAATTCAAAATTTTGGAAATAATTGATATTTTTATGTTCAATGTTAAGTTAAAAATGCTTACAGATTACCAAAGAAATTTTTGGTATGTCACACTGTTTTTTAAATATTTCAATTTTTAATTTATTTCACCATAATACAGTGTACATAAGTTATACAAAGTAATTCTGTAGAAATGGACAAGTCATCTGTGCACAGATGGTAGAAGTACTAAAAATAAGTAAGGATATAATATGAATTAAAACTATGGATTGATGTGTATCAGTGAATTAATACAAATATGCAATATTTATATTACTAAAATGTAAATAATAAAATTTATAAAATTTATATTCAGTATAGCAATTTTAAAGTAGATCTGTCATATATGGTTTTTTTTATATTTTTGATAAATTGGATGTAAGGGATATGGATCTATAATTACTTACAACTGCTACCTCCTGCTTTATACATTGCGATAATTTCAGCTATTTTAAAAGGTGCAGGCCAAGACCCTGATTCTAAACATTTATTGAAAAGGTTTGCTAAAGGAGTTGAGATGGAATAAGCCATACATTTAGTGACTCTAACACTAATTTCGTCAGGACCACCCGCCTTATCTTTCATGTTTTTAATTAGATTAATGATTTCACATAGAATGACAGGTGACAAGAATATGGAATTAAAGTTCATTTGCAAACTAGGTATTTTGTAAAATGAAGTAGGTGGAGTAATACCAGCAGCAGTATTACTACCTACTTTGAAAAGTGTTTAATAAATTTATTGTCAAAAACCAGTACAAACTGCGTATGACCACGTGGAGGAAAAAAAACTAATTTACTCTCCGGAAGCAAGCAAGGGACCATCCCATCAATTCCGATCAAGGGCCTTCAGGCAGAGGCGGATTCAAAAAATTCAGCAAAAATTCCTATTTATAAAAGATATTTGCCACATCAGATTGTTATCATGAACAATACCATCTTGTTTTATATTGATAATTAAACAGTTATCTTTAAAGTTATTTTTAACTTTCGAGTTAACATATTTCCATATATGCTTATTGTCTTGTCCAATACTTTGGACTACCACTTCTTCAGATAAAAGTTTAGCCTTATTGCAAAGTTTTCTTAGTAGCTTGGAGTAAGTGGAATATTCTTTTTTAAGTATTTCAATTCCTGGGTTACTCTTATAGAGCAGATATAAAAATCCTTTGTGCTCTATTGATGTTAGTAGTCCCTTAGTGACTCATTTTTTCCAAGCACTGGGTTTGTTTCTTGTTTTAATTTTTTTTGTCTCAGTACATTTGATGATGCAGAGGGAGGTGTAGGAGGTGATGAGGTAGAAGCAGGAGGAGGTGTAGGAGTGGGTGAAGGGGCAGGTGGATGATGTGAGGCTAGGAGGGAACTGAAGTGATGTTTCCCAGACGCACAGATGTAAACCGTTTACCTCTTCAACAGTAGTAGTTTTTTAAGAGTATCACTTATATAAACTATAGTACCATCCATTCTGTTGATTTTGCTAAAGTTGTAAATCCTGCAATTTTGAAAAACTGCAGAGCATGAACATACCATGACTCAGAGCAAACTATTTTTATTCATTCTTGGCTCATGTACATTTTGTAGGGCCATACTTTGCAAATTTTTAAATACTGCCTATTTATTAGCTAATAAAGTTATATATGCAAGCAGCAGCACTGTGAAGCAACGCCTCTTAAATTATTATGATAAATTTCCATTTCATAACTTACAATCAGTATATTTATATTGAGTTTGGTCTTTTTCTTCTAAAATAAATATTAAAGCGGAATGTGGAATGTTAAATTTATGTCTACATGGCTAAATTTTTAGTTATCACTCTGTGAAACATTAGTTCAATATCTTCTCCAAACTGATAAATGCTTTTTCACATTTATTACACGAGTAATAAATTTGTGCTGGTGAGGCCCACAGCTTATGATAAGCGTGGTTTGCGTGGGTTCAATTTGGGAAGGACCAGAGAATATCTGTACCTTTTCACTTCAGTGCCATCCTCTATGTCCATCAAATGCGATCATATACTTAGAAACAGCAATCTGGATTTCTTCTCAATGCCATGTGCCTCAGTATAAATAATAAGTATCAGGTGAATGTACACATGCCAGTTTGTCTGTAAGTCATCTTAAATAAGAATAGAATCATTTTGAATAATGCAAAATGTCATCTAATAATCATGCATTACAATACAATAATTATTTGAATTTACAAATATTATTTTAAAAGTAGTCTGAGTATTGAAGAGTTCATTGAATTTTTAAATGTCATAAATACAGTGCACTAATTTTTTTGCACATTATTATACTTACTATTTCTGTAAAAATAAAACATATTTTGTAGTATGAAACAAAAACATTTTTAAGAATATTTTACTATGTAGCCAGAGTTATTTCACTGTTCACTTTATAGACTTTCCTGTTATTGAAAGCACACAAAATTTTCTTTATTAAAATTTTTTAAGGCAGAATGTTGCAAAATTAATTGCATAATTAAATGCAGAAATGTTGTTAAGTTTGAATTACAACTAGTAAAATTTCTCAAATTAATACTAATTATAGTGATGAAAAAGTACAAAATAGTTTTACTTATAGTCAGACTGAAGTTTCTAGATGTTCATGTCAGTGTCTGGCTGTTGTGTGGCTGCTTGAACATTTGCCTACTCCTGTAACTATCAACTTAAAAAAATGCCTTATTCAAACATATAAACAAGATCTTTTATTACTAAAATTAGTATATTATTTAACATAAGAGAACAATTTGAAGCAATATTTAGCCCTAGAGAATGAAATGGAAAATAAATTATTTACTTTACAAGTAACTTTACATAAAAATCTATCTTCCAATGTCTTCTTTCAGAGATTATATTGTTTTTTTAAGTATTTAGTTTAATGTGACTTTCTATGTAACTTACTCATATTTACTACAATAATATTTTACTTCAAAACTACAATATATATTTCAAAGTATTTTTTTATCTCAACATAATATAGAGAATATACTTAATACTACTAAGAAAAGTTAGGTGAAAATGCAAAAAGGATATATTTAAAAACTTATTGTACAACAGAAAATTATCTCTACTCTTGATAAATATTTGCAAAGTAGTTGTTTGTATTAATGTATTATTGCATCTCCTATACAATTATGAGTGCCTGGGACTATAATTGTTTTTTCTTTAAATTTCATGTGGAATGATGTCCATTATTATAACCAAAGGATACTTCGTATTTTCAACTAACCTATACCATACACACATACACCAACAGGAATCACTTTGCAAGCGATGTCACTGACATTTCTTAGTTATTTTACATTAATTTGAAAGTATTTTAGAATTAAATACATGAAATTACTTAACTCCCTAAACATATTTTTTTGAAAAGTTAGTAATAAATTTAGAAAATGAGTAAAACATGAATTATATAAGAAAAGATCAATGATTTAAAATTCTTATGCAAAATATTGACACGATTTTTAATATAGATTCCCGTTATTTCAAGTATATTAGTTTGTGTAGAGTTGCAATACAGATTGAAGAATATATACAAAATCACTTTTATATACCAGCAAAAATATTATTATTTTGAGAAGACTATTTCAGGCCAGTTACAATCACCAGAATGGTACAAGAATGCAGTGATGAATGATAGACTAATTGGATGCTAATTGGACAACAAACATAATTTCAGATTTTATTTGCATGATTGAGATTAGCGTTGCAGAACATAATTTGTTTTGTTGTCACACTATCAGATTCTTTAAGATTTAGCAATAACATCAATAATTTTTCTTCATTTATCCAACATATAAAACAAGTAAGGAAGGATGAACATATCCTTTATTGGTATGTATCAAAATAAACTATCAGATAATGTAAAAACTGACGTAACAAAATAAAATAAAATTTGGATAAGAAATTTATTAATTCACTGGGACATAAATGTATATTTTTTATTTCTCGAAGGTCATGCACAATTCAATAAAAAAGTTTCTGTAGGCTACACATTTGATGGTATTAGGGTGCTAATGTATTATTTCATTCCTCAACAGCCTAGGATGGCAAGCCTACCTAGATGAATATGGTTATCGAGAGGAAGTCACTCCTATCAGACATTGGCGGCCAAGTTCACATGAAGATTTGCCAGACATAGTGAAGCTGTTCCGTTTGCCTATTACTCGTGTGATGTTTGGACATGTTGATATTGACCAACAGATGTATGTATGCAGACTTAGCTTTTAGCATTTAATGAGCCACCAATTTAATGCATTGTAACATGAAGTGTATTTAATCACAGAGAATCTGCTCTAAGTTAAAGAGATGTCAGTGAAAAGTTTTTTGTTTCAAATTTGTATTCACTTTTAAAATACTTGTGGCAGAAGTTTCTTCTTTAAACCTTGGTATTTAAACATCTCAAATTCTATGAGATGGTTAAATTCTTGTATTTTTTTCTTGATAATACAGAAAAACTTTGATGCTCTTATACACTAGTAATTTGTATAGTACATTTATATTATCTTTCTTTTAGGTACATAAAGTAATGTATTATATTTTTTTGCAATGTCAGGGAAACATCACACACCTCTCTGTCAGAGGTAAATGAAGGGGGAAGAGTGGTTGGTCACATTGCCCTATTCGAATATCCAAATGTGCCTGTAGTGCCTTCATTTGCTTGGTTAGAATGGATAACGAATCTTTACGGGTATGTACACACGAAGAATTCTCCACTAATTTGTGGTCCATATTCTATTGGAACTTATAGTCAGAGTCTGTGTGAAACTGATGATAGATGTTTTAAGAGAGAAAGCACCCAAATGAACATAGCAAATGGTTTAGTTTGATTTGAAACCTTAGCTATTGTAAAAAAGAGTAAACATTTAAAAAGAAAAGTTAATTTCAGAATATTTTATTATTTAATATAAGAAAGGAGGTGATAAATTCTGGAAATTTAAATTGAAGAAGAAATGTTTAATCTTCAAAATCTTGAAGTGAGTACAACTANTTTAAATTGAAGAAGAAATGTTTAATCTTCAAAATCTTGAAGTGAGTACAACTAAGATACTCTTTTTGGAGATGCAATTTTAATATAGCACAAAATGAAAAATCATATTAATATTGCATTTCAAAAGTAAATATTTCTCTACTACAGATATAAATTCAAATAGGTAGCACAAATTGAAAAAAAATTCTTAATGTTGTATCAAAAATTATTGTGCAGTCTATGCGAAAACTATGACCATCCCCCTGATCATTCCTACCAATCAAATGAATTGAAATTATCTTTTACTTCTGCAATGGTTTCACCTTTTCTGGACATGAATTAAATGAGGCATTAGATTACTCAATTGTATTACTTTAAATATTTAATATTTTCAGTATAATTATATATTTAAGATTATTTATTTAATGAAATACAATCATCAACTGCACAATAATTTGTAGAAGGTATTTTAATAAAACTTTTGTTTTCTTACCAGAGTCGAATTCTGCACCGAGCGGAATACTTTATTCATCCATTTGTTAGTTTGGGATGTGAAGTACAGCCATGTATTCCTATTACCCATGCTGACAACTGTGTTTCTGAATCATGTCTATATATCTCAGATCATCTTAATTCTTCCTCCACTGGTTGCTCTCCGTAAGTATGAAAAATAACATCTTTATCATGCTAAAATTTTCACAATACTTGTTTGTATCAATATTTAGGAAGGTATTGAGATATTTATATTCCACGGTGTAAAGAAGGCATCACACATGATAATTATTGAATAAGAAAAGTCAATATTTATTGTATGATTCGATTCCAAATTTGAGTGGAATCTGAATGGGGTATAAGTTATTTCTAAATTTCCTAAATGTTATTTGTTTTTCTTTATAATAAAAAAAAATTCAAAACAAAAACATTGAAATCTATAAAATATGGGATAAGTCAAATTGTGATGTTACCATTTTCACTTTTAAAAAACAATATTTTGAATGTTTTACATCGAACAAAGATACTCAGTATGTATGTCTTAGTAATTCTTTTGATCAGTATTATGGTGCTATTATAATATTCTTTCTTTGTGGAGATAAGGTTTCTAAACATAACTACTTTTGTAACTCATAAACTTCAAGTTTACAAACAATACTTAAATTTTCATTTTAAAAAATTTTCCTTCAGTGTATCTGTAAAAGTGATAATTTCATTGAGTGAAAAGGGTGTTGAACCAGAAATCAAAAGCAGAATTTCCTGGACTTACCAGAGAGATGTTTACCAATATACAACATTTTACAGGTAAGTATTGTCACTTTCACAGAAAGTCACAAAATGAATCAGAACACAAGTGCACACATTGTGTGTGTCATTTGGGGTTGTCTGGATCAAAGACATAAGGTGGAAATAGAGAAGGACTGAGGAACACGAATGGTCAATATGCTGGTTAAGGGCTCAGTGGTCCATACAGGAGATTCAGAGCTTGATACAGGTTTTCACAATTTTCATCTGGCCACATTAATTTATAAAATGAATTTTGTAAATAAATTTAAGTTACTCATTTAAAACAATTTCATTTTGATTGCCCCAGATTATTTTGTTCCTAATAACTAGGGAGTGTTCTCCTGACATTGCAATTAATTTTCTACAATCAATGGTCAATCATGGAGTGTATTGATGGTCTACTAGCAAAACCTTATATGTCCAGTTTCAATTATTCAACCATAGACACTAAAAACTATTTACATAAATATATGTGTCAGTATTTTTTTCATTCAATTAGTATTATTACTTGTCCTTTTCCTTTGTGAAGGATTCATTGAGTCATATCAAACATGGAGAAAAACACCATTTAATGTTACGATACTTGAAGCAAATAGTGAATCATTCTCATCAAAAAGTTAAGTGTAATTGTATTCTAATTCTTTTAGGAAATTATATAAATCAGAATTGTTTTGGTGGAGAAGAAGTTTGATATGACTCAATGAATCCTTCAATAAGAAATAAAAATCCATACAAAGAAAAATCATATAACTAGAATAAGCTAGGAATCAATTTTTAAATGGTTCTATGAATTCTTTAAAGTTCAAAAACTAAAAAATTTTCAGTGAAAATTTTAAAAAGAACAGAATAAAAATAAGAAAAAATGAAAACGATATTCTCAAAAAATGTTGAAATAATAGTTTTGAGGTTGAATTAAAAGAAGGATAAAAATATTCTGGAGTATGAATATTCATTATAAAATATTCTTTGATGCATAAGCTGTTAATTCATGTTCAATCTTAAGTGGTAAGTGAGTCATTACATCTGGGGGATATACTGCTGTAGGTAATGGCTCCAAGATATATTTTAACAATTTCAGACAACGAGGTTTTGCAAGTAGACCATTGATTTCTAGTCCATACACAAATGAAAGAGAATGGGGCCTAAGGGACTTTTCTGGAACTGCTATGAGGCAGCGGACATCCTGGCTGAATACTTCACTATTGAGACCCCAGTGGATACAGTACGTTACATGGCAGAAATGAACACCGTGCAACGACTAGCCATCTGCATGCGGCACAACATCGTGCCCCGCTTCAGGATGCGCAAAGCTGTGTGAGTATTCTGTTTTTGCGGAGTGTTTGCAAAATATTTGGTGTAATTTCTAATCGAAATGAATTTATTTACTAATAATTTGTTAATTTATTTATTTATTTCATTTATTTATTCATTTATTGATCTGTTAATCTGTCGATCTGTTCCTTTACTCCTTTACTCCTTTACTACTCCTTCACTCCTCCTTTACTCCTCCTTGATTCCTCCTTGATTCCTCCTTGATTCCTCCTTGATTCCTCCTTGACTCCTCCTTTACTACTGCTCCTTTTATATTACTTATCACTCTTTTATATTACTTATCACTCCTTTTATATTTATTTATTTGTTACTTACTTATTATTAATCTATTATTTATTTAATTATAGACATTTCAATAAGATTTGAATCAACTTCAGGGGCTAGTACCATTGAATTGTTATACTCATACATCTAAACTTAACGCTAGTACCATCTATCATCATTCCTATTTCTACACACGGCCAACAAGTATGACATCTTCAACACAGCCTCACAGCACCACACAAAAACATCAATTATGATCGTGGGAGGTTGAGGGTGCAAAGAAGATGTTTGTATTGGTGTTCAGGAATGGTGTAAAAAATATATATGTAATGATGCATAATATAAGGTCTGAGGAAGATATAAACTGTACCGAAATGTAAGTGAGTAAGTACTTGTATTATTTAAGACCTAAACGCAAAAATCTCCTCCCTATATAATACTCCTGATAAATACTCATAAACAAGAAGTCAACCTAAAACAGGACCCAAGTTTAAAATCTGCCCCGGGCCCCCTTAATACTCTCGGCGACCCTGCAGCAAAAAGTAGAGAAATATAAGTATATCATGAGTTTCCTCAATATTGTTTATAGAATAAATAAATATCAAGTATTTGTGTTGAGCCTTTGATAATTCATTTTATTTAATTTTGTGTGTTTGTTTAAAGCCAGTCGGATAATGATGACCTCGTGCCAGTATTCAATAAAATAAGCAAACGCTTTAGAAAGAAATATGGGAGATACTTTATTGCAGAGATAATTTCGTTTCCAACGGACGGGCGACAGTGCATCGTGGCAGAGGTAAGTTTTTAGCATATACCAAAAAAAGTTATTTATTTGTACTAAAATAATAGTAATAACAATTATTCAGTAGGCTTCATATATGTGAATTGTATGCACTACTTTCACTATGTTTTGTATATGTTGAAATGATCATTTCGTTTAAATGTTTATCTTATGTGATGTTTAAATGTTTGTTAATCTTACAGTCTCGTAGAATTCTATACTATTAGTAAAATAGTAACTGCTCCATTATGTAAATATAATTTCTTACTGTAATGTATAATATAGTGTGAAATGTAGCACACATCCCATTTCCAAGACTACATTTATTCAGTTTGTTCGATTGAGGAGAAATCTCTAGTAAAATGGCCATTGAGTGGCCATCTGTTAATGCCAACTAACAGATGGCCACCACATGGCCAGTTTTACTAGAGAAGCGCCACTTAAACATAATCTAAAACCAAGATGATCTAAGATATTCCTTAAATCAACTGCCTGTGGATTTAACAACATGTATGTATTTGTCATTCAAAGCGAGAACAAAAGGCTGTTGGAATGATGTGCCTGAATGACAACATCAATTTGGATGTGCTGAACGACAATTTTGACTTGGCTCCTTTCCATGGGTTGCGAGTGTGGCATGAATATGACTATGTGCCTCTGATGGACAGCGGCAGTGATGACAGCAGGAATTGCCTGCGAGTGCTGGCAGAGGACGGCCTTCCTCATGATGTTTTCAAGTAAGGGACACAATTCCAACCTAGTGGTTTGAGATAGGATATATTTCACAAGAAAACATCTTGGTATTCATATTAATTTGTATGTGTTCCAAGAAAATTTTAAATTATTCGCTATATATGTTTACAAAAATTAAGTCTACGAGTATATGGATGTGGTTTTATGTATTGTTGGACACAGTTCTTCTTTACTGTTGGTGAATGGCTAACAAATATGATTGCAACCTTGTATACAAGGGTCAGAACAGAGTTAGGGGTAAATATGAAAAGTACAGCAATAATATTAGTCTTTTGAGTATTTTAATTATGAATTTAAATATTTGACAGCATAAAAATAAATACGAAATGAATATGATGTGACATTGTTTTATACATTAACAACAAAAAGCGAAATGTTACTGAAAAAAAATGTAAAAATGTGCACTCGACATAATTATGCAAGTTTTTCTTAAGTGTAAGCATTGAGATAAGAGTACAGAAATTGAGTTAAGGAATTGAAATTGAATTTGCAATCGAGAATCAAGGTAAAAAATATGGAATCGAGATCCAAATCGAAATCTTGTGGAATCTTTTTTTAATTGGGGCTCACCAACGTCAACTTTTGGAATCTGCACACCATTTATATTAAGCTTTATTTATTAATTTTTACCAATACATGGATAACCGTCTATATCGTATTGAGGTCTTATCTCTTCTGGCAACCTATTAAATCTCTCCTTCAACCTAATATATTTTTCTCCTTACTTTTTTTCAGTTCTATCACAGCTCACTGAACCAAGCACTCGAAATACGAATGTCATTTATTTTATTACTCACTTTTCTATATTAAATCTAATAATCCTTAATACACATAATTTTTTTAAATCAATAAAACAAAAGTTTTCAAAATCAATAAAAATATTTTCTAGTTATTGTTACCACTAGTGTTCTAGTTGCTACTTCTCACATTAGATTATGGTTTCAAGAGTGCTGAATCTAAAAATGGAATAACTTTTCGCACATCAGCTATTTTGACCCCAAATTTCCAAGTGATCTTAGTACTATTTTCAAAGTCTAATACTGTAGTTCATATATTTAACAGCGACCTTGCTTAGACATCAACTTAACTTTCTTCTTTATGGGAGATTGAGGCTAGAAGTTCCAATATTTTAAAATATTTTAAAAAGATTGACTATTGTCAGTACTTTTTGAAACATTTCAAAATTTACTATAATTATTGAGTATTTAAAACATTTTTTGAAAATAATTACTCAATGATAATTCAAAATATTAAAAGCTTTATATATTGTAACAACTCACTCGACTACGAAGTATAATTTTACACTAGATAGGGTTTCACAGAATGCATAGAATTGCACCTGAAGAAGACTCAAATAAGGGTCGAATCATTGTACTAAAAAGAAAAAGTAAGAGATTAAGAAAAGTCGTTATGTTAATTAAAAGGTCGAATTAATGTACTACATACAATACTTTGCTTTTAGGTGGAGGAAGGATGCTTAAATTTACACCTTCAGTAAAATAATGGGAATTAAAAACTTGCCATAGTGGGTGAAGAAACCAGTTTACTTGCCTGTGTATGTACATTATGACATAGAATAAGAAACACTCATATTATCTTTTTATGGAAAACAATTAGTGTGTACCTTCCTTTACAGGTTGGCGCCTGAATCAGGAATACTACGTGTAGCTGCAACCATGAAACATGATTTATTGAAGTATGTTTTTATTTCCTTTTTTCCTAATGCTAAAAGGGACTTCCATTAATACTTAACTAATGAAACAAAAATATTACTGGGCTGCATACGATTTCTCCGTTTTATTTTTATTTTTTAAATTGCGGATTAAGAAAATTGGTTTAAAATGCGTTTAATTCTGAAATTATATGTGATGAAAGTTTATCAATAAGCTTCATCGTTTCTCTTTTGAAAAGTACTTGTGTACTAGGTCAAAGCATACAACATCAAGAAAATAATTATACCTAATCAATTAGAAAAAGTTAATCAATGATCAAAATAATTAAATGTTTTATACTTTTCCCATAATTAATATAATCTTCCAAAGAATCTAACACGATAAATGAGTAATTTGATTGGGAATTAATTTTTAAAATCAGTTGACTACAGCAGAGATCAGTTTTGTTGAAATTTCGTAGGATCTTTGGAATGCATGTGCAAGTTCTTATTTACGGAAAATTTTGTATTTGTTCGGTTTTTAGTCATCTCATATAGAGGATGTTTTACTTCCTAAAAATAATATGTAAGTAAACCCTCTAAATGACCCTCTGTACATGACGCACTTTTAGATTACAATATTCTCTCAGCTGAGTGTCTCGGTTTTTCGTCGTATAAAATACATTACAGGTAGACAAAAGCTACAATGGCGCCCAGAGCCAGGTGCCAGCGGCGGTGTCCAAACTCTCCATGTCAAAACTTTTTTTGTGTAAATAGAAATAGAAAGGCACACAATTTTCCTGGTTCAAATTAAAACAAAATGTGTCGAACTGTAATGAACTATAATTAATCAATTACAACGTGACGACTTCTTATCTCCTCTTACTTCATGTGCTGGATCAAGCTCTGAACCGTTAGCACCGTGAAGGATGTGAACGGGGAGATGACAGTGGCACCGTCGCTCACATTTTAACACTACCCTGCAGATTACCTTTCAAGTTTTGATTTAACAATTCCTGAGTGAGTTGAGCTATTGAAATATAAGGAGGAATGTGGAAAAGTCTTCTATTGGCACTTCACTTGGCGTTGCGTATTTGTTTAGTATTGTCGCTGTATTAGATCAAATATTTTATGTATTCACAAATATCACAAACATGCCATCCACACAACTCGCAAATAATTCAATAAAGCCAAATAAATTTGCTTATATCAATTACGGACATGAGCAGCATATTTTTATTTTTATTCATGTTGGATAAATATAAAAGCACGAAAAGAAAAGGGTAATTCGGTGCTGCTGGATGCTGACAATTAATGTGCCCAAATGCAAGGATGCATTTGATTTTATTCAAGAAATCTTAAAACTGTTTCGGTTTTCCAGTACTTAGAAATATGGTCCATTGTTATAAAAACAAAAGTTCAAGAACAACATAAGTCAAAGGTATAGTTTAGTGAACCAGAATATCAACAAGTCTCGGATACGTTCACTACTTAACGAACCACGGTTAACCAAGTACAAATATCAGCGCAAATATTTGCCTTATTTGAGTCCTTTGATTAGTGACTAAAAACTGACAAGAGGACGGATACGGGTGTTTGCGTATTTGCCGCAATGGAGCAAATATAGCAAATGCAGACAAATAGATCTTTAACACTTAACCGTATTTGGGCAAATACGTACACAAATACGCAACGCCAAGTGAAGTAGTTCCACTATTCTAATGATAAAAGTGATGTTCGTGTGTCGCGTCAGGGCGCACAAGACGGGCCGTTCTGTTTCCGGCTCGTCTGTAGGCAGCAGAGAGATCGACCGAGCAAGCACTCCATCTCATCTGAACTCTGAAGACGCTACTTCTGAAGAAGAGGAATCTTCGCCATCTTCATCCGAAGTGGATCTTTATCTGGAAGAGCTGGAAGAAGCTTCGATGGTGAAGGATCGCTTCGTTGACGAGGTGAATACATTTCTCTTAAATCCGCCTGATGGTTCTTCATAAACATCCTAGCAGTTCATGGACGGTCCCGCGAAAAAGTCCGTTTACATTTCGTGCTTTGAAAAGGATGACGCAGTCTGTGCATGCACCGTACGTTTATTCCTAACTTGCAAACATCATTCTCTATTGACCCATGACCTACTCACATTCATTCTCGGCTGACCCTATCCAGATGTCACAAAGCGACCCTCGACCTACTAGGAAATGGATCTTTTTTTATTTCTTTGTCATCGGGGGCGAGAGCTGTGCATTGCTTTAGCGTAAAAAAATTCAACCGAGCACTCAAATGTTATGAACTGTAGGTGCGCGACTAGTGAAAATAACTCAGACAAATGGGACACGCGGTGGAAAACACTTTTTTGAAACTCAATACTTTATTATATTGTGAAGAGAATGTTACTGCTTTAGCACGTAACATGGATTGACTCAACATNATATCAACAGGTCGAAATATCCTATACTAAAAATAAAATACTTGAGCGTTGTCTTTCCGAAACAAAGCCACTTACTTGCGGAGTACCCAAGGTTCAATTCTCGGTCCAATATTCTTTTTATTGTATGTGAACGACATGTCATCATCCACATCAGACTGCAAAATGGGTCTTTTCGCTGATGACTATGTAAACTATGTAAACACGCCAACGCTCAAAAAGTTATGTCTAACCTTTCGACTTGGTTCCATGCNTATGTAAACACGCCAATGCTCAAAAAGTTATGTCTAACCTTTCGACTTGGTTCCATGCAAATCGTCTCATTGTAAACACTGACAAAACAGTGTCTATGTCATTTTAACAATAGTATCACAAAATCTTTACCCCAGGTTTCTCTTTCTTTAAACGGAACACAATTAAAAACTGTTGCGAATACAAAATTCTTAGGTCTGNTATTCAAGACAACCTCAAATGGAATTGTCACGTTGACAATCTTAATTCCCAATTAAGCAAATTGTGTTACGCATTCCGAAACTTAGTTAACGCAGTTAGTCCACGTATTTCCCGTTGCGTATATTTCGCAAACGTTTACTCCCATTTATGTTACGGTATTACCTTCTGTGGCAATTCCGGTCAGTGTATTCAAACTTCCAGAATTCAGAAGAGGATAGTTCGGATAATTTGTAAATCTCACTCCCGAAACTCTTGTAAACCTTTATTCAAGAAATTAAATATCTTAACACTTCCGTGCATTTATATTTATGAAACGGTCGTGTTTGTTAAGACCGAATTACTGAAGTACCACCCTTGTTCATACAAAACAGTCTCGTTCACGAACACAATACTCGCAATAGTAATAATAATCATCCTCCCAGAGTGTCAACCACTCTTTGCCAAAAAGGACCATATCATTCGGGAATTGTTCTATATAATTTCCTGCCCAATAATATAAAAGATATTATGAAATTGAATTTCTTCAAATCCGCGGTTAAAAACTACCTCCTGCACCAGTGCTTCTACAATGTAAAAAATTTATTGATCCTGATAAAAGTTAAATCCGTTTTGTACTTTATCACACCATTGCTGTAGTACTTTTAAAATAACTTATAACAATTTCAAAAACTATTTTCTTGCATGATTGTGTTGTCTTATGGCTCATATTAATTTAGTTTTATGTGTACTCAACTTTGGCACGGTTGTGTACATTAATTCTGTAGCCTCATCCTGGCCCGGGTTTTTCTCCGTTTTTCCTTCGGGTAGAGGCGGATTCTTATACATGTTCTTTAGGCTTCGTCTAGTGATTATTGTAGCAATAAATCGTGAATTTAGTGTTATTTCAATTCTTATTATATTTAAACACTATACTTAGTGTAATCTATAGTTCGATAATAATTCGTACATGTGAAATACATTTTTTGTGTTAAGTTACAAACATGTTGATATTCTATTAGTATTATAACTCGCAACTAACTTTGTATCTTATCTAGGAATTTTTGCGGAAATTTTTGAATCCACCTATACCTTAGGGCCCTTCATCGGAATTGATGGGATGGTCCCTTGATTGCTTCCGGAGAGTGAATTGGTTTATTTTCCTCTACATGGTCATACGCAGTTTGTACTGCTTTTTTGACAATTAATTTATTGATTATTTATTGACATTTCCGGAGATCAGCTCTGGTACATTCTCGTAGGACAGTACCTATACCCTAACCTTTCCCGGTTTTAATTCTGTGTAGTTGGGACATAATTATAATTTAGGGTAGACAGAACTAGCGCGTTGTACATAATACAATATTCTCTAAGATATCAAGATCCGCTTATCAGTTCGGATGTGTTTAGGATGAAGATCTGGAGAAGCAAGATTCATCCATCGACATCGCGTACACGGAACTCATGTCACGCCATCGGAACACCATCGTAGACATGTCACCCCCCTCCCATCTTCGCATGAAACGTGAGTGGTACTAAGAATTCTATTTAATTTCAATATATTTTTATTTAATTGTAGTGGGAATAGGATTAGTGTTAAGGTTGCCGTTGATAGCAGTTCCTGCGTCGTCAGCCACAGCCAATGTTCCCGCGCTATGACAACATCTCGCGAGACGTTCAGGAGGTTCAGGAGCGAACCCAAACAATACCCTTCTGGTCTCGACGAATATCTACGCTGTCGGATGCGTCAAAAGGATGTTGAAGGAGAACGAGACGTAGCGTGTGCTATACACCTGTTGCATGATTAAACAGGCCAAGACGATGGATAATGACAAAATACGTTACAATAAACATGAAATTTCAACATCGTCATGAATGTCGTACAGAGAAGCGTAGTATTCTCATCGTCGTGTCTCATGGGAGTTGCTCCATTCGAAGAGAGTCTAACTGTTACGAAGGGAATCCGTCCAACAAGAGTAAATATGTTAGGCGATAGTTGATGCGGTAGTTACCCCAGTTTTCATTTGTGATGAGCGACATCGCTTCCATTTTCTTCAGATGTGGAAAGTTAGTGTAGTGTAGGGCATGATGGGATTCCACCAGACCAGCGAAAAGAACTATTACTCTCTTTCGTCTCGTAGAAGGAGGGCATTCTTTAGGAATTTACCGCTAGATGAAGGAAGTATATGGAGAGGAGTGATTGTCACGTTTCACCTCATATTACATTGGTGTCAGCGCTATAAGATGGTTCGCGAAAGCATCGAGTACTTGGCGTGACCCCGGTGGATGCATGGCTTTAACAGCTCTGCCACGATTGAGTCTATTGTATCTTTCGCCGGAATTTCGGAACACTTCAAGTGGCAAAAAGATAAGTGCATCATTTAATCCGCCAGAAATTTCATTATGCCTATGTTTTTTTTTCACGAAGCAAACCCAAGCAATACCAGCATTAAATATGATGTCGGTGTCGTAAGGCCTTATCTGCAGTTCATATTGTGTACCTAAAATATTCTTTAGATATTACCATAGACTCCTCTTTATTTATGTGAACCTTCCGAACACTGGGTGGCCCACTTCGTTGGTTTATGAAAATTATTATAAATGGTAATTTCGTGTCCTCTTATCAATTTAACTTAATTTGTTGGTTTTAGGTCATAAACTACAAAAATGAATAATCCTTTTCTAAAATTACACAGTCAGGATGTATAGGTCAACAATGATACGTACTTCGAGGATGGGTGAAAAATTTATAAATTGGTGAACTAACTCTGATGATGATTTTAAATATGTCGAAAAGTTGGCAAGTTCAAAGAAATTTTTTTTAAATTTTAGACCTCATCCCAAGAAAATGTAGTTAAATAATTTGTGTCTAACAAATGTGTGAAATATAATATGATCTTTGATTCTATTTTGGCGTAGCATTTCATGTGTTATAATGTTATAATTTAAAAAATAAGAGTCTGGATCTGTTTTGAGAACCTTTTTCGGTGTTAATCAGGGTTGATGCAACCCATGACCCCTGATAGGAGAGAGTCTATGTGCCCGACGGATGAGTTGAGACGCATGGATAAGGCTATGCCAGAATACAACGGGCCTCCCAACGCTTTCGCCATCGAACTCTTCGGCTTACACGACGACTTCGACGAGCGCCAGGCCTTCGATTTTCTGGAGGCTGCTTTCGACTGTTTTCCCAAGTTTGACTACGCGATTCTCTCAATGGCACCACGCTTCCCGGCGTTCCCACTGCTCCAACACTTTGTGGTAAGTGGCTATTCGATTCTGAACCACTGTTCCACAACTCTTTGTTGTGACCTCATTACACAGGCCGTCGCCTTGTTACACATCTTAAAAGCGTTTTTCTTCCTCACGCTTCTGTGTCCTCATATATAGGTGTGACAACCATATTGAAGTATTTGAGACAAGCATAGTTATTGATCGACGCAGCCAATGTATCAGGGCACAACTGCCAACCCTGTATTCCATGCAACGATGTGTCTGCCATATTGATTTTGCAAGCACTTTTCAGTTTGTCATGACCTCCTCTTATCTTTTTTTTCATTTAAGCCAAGCCCTGTCGATTCGTAAATTATTTCTAATCCCGCCACTATCTATGCGTTCTATGCACAGCCATATCACTTGTACTATAACAAAGATGTCAGGAATATATTTCGATGAAGTGTCCGATACAAATTTCTCGTACAAATCGAAAATTAAGTACCGCAGTTAGATATAGGAGACCAATGTTCCCTTGGCGTCTTCGGCACTTACTATTTTTCTGTTTGTAAGAAACTAAAAAGAGAAATAACATTAACTACTTTAGAGTAATCTCTTACGCTCGGAAAAATTCGAGATGAATCGCGAATTTCGTGGAGAGTATAACACTCTTAAATACTTCAAAAAGATGACTATGAATCAACTGATTAATACGGCACAAATGAACAAGTAAAAGTTGTTTCATTTTAAATATTGGCAAATAAAAGGGGCATTTCATCTCTGAAGAGCATAGCTGAATGATCAAGTGCGAAAATATTAAATTCATGGAGTGAAACTCATAAACGTGCCTTCCACAACTTGGGAGTGAATGTAATGAAACAAAAACTGTAGTTTTTGCAAATTCTACTTTTACAAACTATAATTTATCGAGCGCCTGTGTAAAATTCAAATTGTCACTTCGAGGCTGTTATTTATGAAATTTTTTGTTTCCTCCCGCTATTTCCCGTCATAATAGAACCGTGAATCAATAAAAATTAACAACCAAACCGTTTATTAAAAATATNTGAATCAATAAAAATTAACAACCAAACCGTTTATTAAAAATATGATCCACTGTTCGCTCAATTCATAAATAGTCATTTCTTAAACTTGTGTTCCTAACTTGGCGAATAACTCCAACGTATTATATCCCATTTATTAAAGATGAAGTAGGTACATTTGTTTCATTTGTAAAATTATAATTCTTCGACTGTTTCCTCGATAGGCTCAGAACTCTTAATGTTCATGGCCCTTGATGGGAAACATATTGTTGGAGTAAAATTTAGGAGTCAAAGTGTTTCTATATGATTTAATTTTTGTTGTAGCGAGTGACACCACATCGCAGTCACAATTATCCTCACGAGCTCTTCGTGGTTCATCGACTCTCCATCTATGGGTGAGTGATACCTTAGTTAGAGGGAAAAACCCGAACCTAAAATCCTTGGAAAACTGTATTCGATTCACAATAAGTTGAAGAAGCTGCAAACCAATACGCTTCCGATAAGAAATTAATAAATCTGATGATGACAATAATAATAATAATAATAATAATTAAATGTGCCTTTGAGGTCGGCTTCCTTTCTATGGCAGTCTCAAAGTTGGTACCTCTTTCGGCAGAATTACCAATAGAGACAAATTTATGCAATTTACGACCATATGGCAGTGCCTGCCAGAACTCTAGTAAGGTGTCATTTTTTCGCCGAGGTTAATACCGAATGCACCCCACGATGCTCAAGGGATCTTTTACACGCTGCATAATCGTACATGGCATATTATAGGAATGCTTGCATTCGAAATATCTCCCCACCTCGATCGGAATTGAACCCGCTCCTGGGACTTCTGAGACCACTACACAAACCACAAATAATCAATGATTCCAGGAACCTGAAGGTGCGCCACGTGGACAAGGACGATCTGAGCGAAGTGCGTGTGTTGGTGCGAGGATTGCCAGCGGATGAAGATCTGCTGGCGGAAGCCGTGTCTTCAGTAGCGCGCAACGATACTCCCTTCAGGTGCTTCATCATGATCTGCGAGGACTCCATCATCGGAGTAGCAATTATACGTCACGTTGCTGAGGTACGATGCTTTCGTTGAGACTCGGTTCATGTAAGCAAATTATTTATTTATTTTAGCTCTATATCCCCGTTCCTCACATACTTTCCGGTGTTATTAACCTCTTCCTTCCCTTTTTTCATCTCTGATCCCTTTCAACTTTCAAATTATGCCAAAAGTGTTTAAGAACAGTACTGTAATCGTTCGAAAAAGAAATTCCAGCTTTTTTCAAAACTTTACAAATTGACACCAGGAGCCTATCCTCAAATTTTCGCGATTTCAACGTCACATGTACATTTGTAAACGATATTATTCCGTCGATAACTCACAAACAATTAATGCAATAGAACCAAACTTGAGGCTGATTTTGAATATTTTGGATAAAACCCTTTTTCTGTACAACTTTATTTAAACTTCGCGCTCCACTTCCGGGTTCTAAATTCATAAATTTTGAAATATGAATATAATAGAAATTGGGTAGGTGAGAACTGGGGACAAACTAGCGACCATTCTTCAAATACATTGTTTAATTTAAACGGTATGCTTTAATCATTCGCCATTTTTAACACACCGTAATTCGTCAAATTACTGTCATAATGCCTATTTTTATATAAACAGAATTAAAAGTTGCATACATGGTTGTGCGCTTCAAGCGTCTGACACGCGTGAGGTATTATATCCGTCAAAGCGACTAGCTTAAAATACCCCCCAAAATGTTTCAAATGATAGTTTGAACCATTTCCTATCAAGTAGAGTAGCGTTACGGTGCAAAATTTTCGTATTTGACTTATTACTATGAGCTTATCTAAAGCCCCCCCACCCAAAAAAAAACAACAACTATGAACTTATATGTAAAAATATTCATAAACTTATGTCTTTTATATTTCATGACAAAAGTACCGACTTACATAGCGAAAGAAAAGCTACCAAAACATAGAAACGTAATTACGTTAAGATTTACATACCTTTCGGGGCATTTACAAGTATAATTCACCAAAATCTGCGGAAAATACTGCTGTAACGGAAATAGCTGCCGAATCACGTGTCTGAATACAACGCGAAGAAAGAATCAAACGACATTCTAAATTTGTTATCAGGTTTTAAAATAATTGTCTGCGTCCAACAGTAAAAATCAGTAAAGCGAATTATTAATTAATTAGAAATCCTTTGGTGAATATTTCCAATTTTTGTCAATAGTTGACAACTTGATTTAATTGAAAGCTATCCCAATACCTTAAGGTGAGACCAGCACTCCAAGTTAGTCAAATCACTGAAATTTATAATTGTTTTCTCTATCTACAACAAAATAAATAATAATGTTGAAAAACACAAGATTTAATTTCTACCTGTCTGTTAATAATATGGCACAAACAATACTCAGGAACTCGCTTGACTCGTTTGAAATGCACAAGAGAATGTAAAAAATATGATAGTTTCGTGATTTGTGCATCTTATGTCGGAAAAAGTTAAATATCTTTCTCAGATGTCCGGTGTTTTTTCCATAACATGCAATGTATTTCGCTGTGAATTATAATTGCAATTATTTCTTTCAATTAAATGACCGGCGAGGTATGTTTGTTAAGTTCAAATTGCAATAAGTACAAGTTACTCTGTTTCTTTATGTCGAATTGAGATATTGCAGTGATTTAATTCTACCTACGCAAGTAGCACCTTAACAGTCCATTTGTTCAACAATTTCCCCTAGTTGCCGTATCTCCGCTCGCACTACGACGTGGAGGCTCTAGTGGAGCTGAGTCTCCACAAAGATGGCTGCCATGGGCTCATTCGCCACTTCTTCTTGGCGCCGGCCTTCCAGCCACACACGCGCTTCTTCCTCAGAGAAATCCATCGCCTTTCGGATGCCACGTGCCTCTACCACTGTCAATTCACGCGACACAAGAAACAGCACGAGGTGAGAGGTGCAGCAAGTGTGGGCTTTGGTAAAATGGTTGGTATTGGTAAATTGGTTACGATTTGTTTTAGTAAAATGAATTGATAACAACGCGTTCTTGTTCAAACGATTGAAAACAATATTTGTTAAAGCAGCCCATTATTGTACTCTAAGGAAATTGACATCTGTCATTATTCAAAAACATAACGCACAGGGTCTATTCTACGAATAACTATAAATTCTTTCTTCCATGAAAAAATGAAGCGTGCATGTACTGGTCATCTTCGTCTAACAATCGAAGCGCCAGACATACCGAGTTCAGTTGCTGTACTATGCCCTAATCAGATATTCAAATTAGTATTGTTTCCAGTAAGCAGTTTTAACTCGTGTGGAGTTTTTCATTGCATTTTTGAGAATAAGAAATTTCACTTAATACATTCATCGGACACACTGATCGTCGCGCCAGGTGTGGCAAAATTGCGAGTTACCGGTCTTCGCGGTTAAGGATGATCTACCCAAACCCAACAGCTATCGCTCCTTTGTTCCCTCCTGAGTGATGTTATCTAGTTTCATACTTAATTCCTTAATTCCTTAATTCCTATCTATTCCGACTGTTTGGTCCGATGTCTGGCTACAGTTGACGCGGGTGGTGGGGGCGACTGGCAGCATGTTGCCAGTGGCACCTCGCCGTGGCATCCAGTACCAGCTGGACTTGATCGATCAGGAGAACCAGCCTTCGCCTGAAGTGACCCGCGCTGACGAGCCCTTCGCTCTTTACTTCATGAACAAACGGTACGCCTGCATGCCCCGTCGCATCTGCACTGCTCGCATCGTGGTGATTGGGGCGTCCGACACGGGCATGTCCTTTCTGGAGACGCTGGTCCTCGGGTGAGTAGACGCCAACATGGGTATTGGGGTGGAGAGATTGATCAACTGATCTATTATAGATTGATAAATGAGTATACTTTCCCGTTGTTATTAACAGCTATTGTTAAAAACTTTCCATCAGGACATTTATTAACTTATTTTAATAGTAGCTTTTTCTCTATTTTATTTTCTAAAACAAAATTTTTCTATGAAATATGAATAGTTGGTGTAATAAAACACTAAAATAGACCGGATTTTGTAGTTGTTTTTTATTTACGATTTTTTTTTCGGATTGACAGCAAAATTCGTAATCCTCCAAAACTTCCAAAAACAAGAGGCATCTTCAAAATTTCTCCAAAACTTTGTCAGAAATCTCCTAATTGCTGGAGATTGATTTAACATTCTCTACCGAGCAAACCATTCTTCTGAGAAAAACATGCAGAGATATGTTTTAGGAAAAGTTGTGTTAAGTTTTTGTCAAGAGACATTTTCTTCAAAAAGGGTAAGGTTTTCATGAAATAAACTTGTTACTAAAAATTGCTAGATTCTTTACATTTTTTCTGACTTTCTCGAGGGGACATAGTTGAAATTGTTCATCAGAACCCCAAAAATTGTTAGGAACAAAAAAGTTCGGTCTTCTCAAAAACTTTCCAGGTAGAATTTTTTTCTGGATCTTAGTAACTGGAATATTCAAATGAAAATGGTAATTGAGTGGTCATCTGTTGGCTCCAAACGACCATTGATGGCCTTTTATTTCGAGCCGCCACAGATGACCGGTTGGAGATAATAGATGGCAACCGAATGACTAAAGTAAAACGCATCTTTACTTATTTACCCCAATTATATCCGAATAAACAGAAAATTCTCGAATTCTCGTTACATAACTCGCTTTCAGGCCAGTAAGCGCGTACCTGACATTCTACAATCTGACGCTGATCTCTCAGCACGGCCTTTCGGATGAGAGTCCAGACGCATCGCCGTGCGCCATAATGGTCCCTTTCCGTGGCCGATACAACGCCTCTTTCCTGGAACGCATGCAGTTACGCACACACGTGACACTCATATATGGATTAATGGCAACGCTCAACAGGTGAGTGGAGACCATCCGATTTTGGTAAGCTCGTCATCAACTTCAAAATATTGCATGGGAGCGTCTGATGGTAGACGTGGCATGCAACAAATGTTGAATAAAATCGTGTCAGAATTGCTTCTGTATTGGAGGACTTGGAACAGCATTAACTGCTCAGGGGGCACCGCGTGGAGTTTCGTCTATTCCCTGGTCGTTGTTCACGATCACGACGGACTCCTAATGACGAGGATAACGATGGTGCAAATGAGGTGAGGGATGAATGATGATGAGTGAATGTTACGGTGGAATGAAAGGCAGAGGAAGCGGGAGTGCCGCGAACTCGCTTCGTGCACCACTGCAAATTCTACTTCGATGAACTGGGGGTTTTACCCACCGACACCAGAGGTAGAAGGCGAGAGCGCTAAGAGCTACCTGAAGCAGTATTATTGGATCCGAATCGGGTATATACATGACACTTAAAAAATATGACATAACGAGAAGAGATGCTTTCCAAGTTTAGCTCTCAGAGGAGGATCAAAAGGTCTTACACAAAGCGGAATAGGAATTATTTTACACTGATCATGAAGCCTATCCTTGTAAATAATATTAAGCGTAGTATAAATATTTCGCGTGTTAAATAAGTTCTTGAAAGCTTCCGAAAACTATATAGCGTATTAACATCTGATAGCAAATTTGCGTAAAATTGTTCGTCTCATATCCTCCCCGTGATATAGTAAGATCCTCTCCAATCCATTATGGCGCGGCAACAAGAAAGGACCGGGTTACATACAATCAAAAATATACATAAAAATATAAAAATTACGTTCAGAAATTAAAGAAAGGGTTTATATATTGAAAATGCGTCGTATCGATTTCTTTAATGATTAATTGTATCAACATAATCTTTGGAAGGACGTTTCCTGTGGGATTACTCGTTCATTGTTGAGCACACATTACTACACCAACAGACTGATTGGGAATGGGGGAGGGGAGGCAAAAGTTGTTATAGGAAACTGATAGTGCCGTGAGACAGTTTTTAAATCGCCTCTCCTACCCCTGCCATTCTTCCTCGCATCATACGCTACGCACTTCAACGCGTTCCCTACATACCGTTACTCTGTACGATTCGGTTATTCGTGACGTATCGCATTTTGTGTGAACATTTAAGAAAATTAAAGGAAAGATGATTAAGAGGAGAGACAATTAACTGAGATTGTATCGATTGACTCTTACAATGCTTTGTTTCTCTCGTAAGAGTAAATGGAATCGATATTTAATATATTAACTCAAAAATCGAGTGATGGGTGTTGGACGACCGCTGAATATACTCGCCTTTCTCTGTGTCCGTAGAAGGAAGAAGTGCGTGATACTGGATTCCGACGCGTCCGTGCCGTACGACTATCTGGTGCTGTGTTGCGGCGAGCAGTTCCAGCGGCCGTTGGCGACGAGGCGCGCCAAACGCGAGCGTCAACGCTGGCGTTGTTTCCGCGACCGCAAACGCGCAGTCGAAGAGGAGTCGGTCGAGACACCTCTCAACGTCTTCCTCATCAACTCTCACATGGACGCGTGCAACTCCTTTTCCAGACTCGACAGATGTATACGGGAATATTACCTCAACTCACCTCCCGTGGCTGAAGGTGTGAATCCGAATCAAGGAACTAGAAGTACAAGTATTCGCATGCGCCATGTTGGATCTAACGAAGTTGGCGCCCTTACGGGATATGCGTATCCGGAGACCGCTCTGAGAAAATATTTTACATTAGTTTTATTGTTAATGAAAGGAGGACAGTAAAAAAAGACTATTTATCTGACGTGGTTAACATTAGTGTCTACACATAAATATTCATTATAGTGTCTTAAAATTTATTTTTGGATATCTGTTGACAAATAGGCAAGTGTACATTTGAATACATTTTTGTTAACATATAATTTCTGTACTAATATACGTACATTTATACATGAGTATTATATATACATTTATAAATAACTGTTTAACAATCATTATTTAGATAAATATTCTATTTGCCCATTCAATTTTTAACATAGACCTATAGAGGTCCTGCTGAAACGCATAATTATATAACCCATTGCAGGATAAAATGTATTGAGATAAATGCACATAGTTTAATACAATAATATAGCATAATGATATAAAATTTGTCTCGGATACTGAATTACATTTGGTCTCCGTACGAATGAAGTGAATGGACTACGTGAAGAATTTATGGGATTACGAAATGAGCCATAACACCGATTTTCGATGGTTTCATCATTTCGGTATTCTAATATGATTCACATATCAAAACCAATAGTGTCAAATGCATTTCCTACTTTGAAACAAAGTGTTGTGTTATGTACTTTAGTACGTAATGCATTATGTATTCACGCGATTATAAAAACTAAAAGAAAATCAAATTGTAATATTTCCGTATCACGATAGAACTCGGAAACTTTTCACAATTTAATTACGATATTCTTTTTCATCAATAATTTTTTCAAAAGATGATGAATTCTCGAAACGAAAGGGGCGCGACTCCTATGCTTTCAAGCGTTACGTTATATATTTGACCCCATGTTAGATCCAAAATGGCGCATGCGAATACCTGTACTTTTAGTGCTTTAATCTGAATATATCTATGGTGTCATAATCACGGTGTAGAGCAGAGGTTTCCAACTTATCTCAGTTCTTGGACTATTTTCAGTACAATTCGATCGAATGAGCAGGCACGGGAAGGGGTTTGGCAAATATTACCCAACAAGTAAAACTAATGGGTCATGTTTATTTATTTATAACACGGTATTTTGATTTTCATCAACAAATTTATATAGTCAAGCTGGAAAAATTAATTAATTTTTAAAAAGTTTAATATTTAGTATTATAATAAAATTAATTCATATTGTAATATATGACGGATTAATTCTGGGCAAAATTTTCTGTTTTCTCTCACCAGACATGCCTCATCCAATTTTAATTCTGACAACATAAATTTAAAATATTACACATACAAAAAATTCATAGAAATAATATGACAGTACAAATCTCCTTCCTCAAATTAACTTAAATGATATCAAGAAAATGAATAAATATTGGTGGTTAGGTAGTGTTTCAGTGTTATGTACGTATATTAGTATCCTTAACCACTTTTTTTCACTGCTGTAATTAAAAAGATAACTTTATCCTGAGATCTTCCAGGAAACTTTGTTTACGTAAACTTTCCTATCGGAAACTTTCTATTACATTCCGTAGTGTAGGGAATTGTAGGATCTGATCTAAGTGTCTTATTAAATTGCTGACATTTCAGATTGTAAAAAAGGGATTCATTATTTTTCAATATTACTTAATATGGAAAGAGCTATCCCTTTTGTCCGAAATTGAATATTATTGAAATTGATAACTTGTAGCATATTCTTAAAAAAAATAAAAAATCCGCTGTTTTATCTTTTCTTGGCGGTTCACCGGAGACGAGGGTCACATTCCAAACATTAGAACTATAAAATAAACAATCTAACCCTAATACTTCCATAATGTGACGCATTGAATATTAATGTAACCGATTGAATAGTTTCCTAAATCGGATTTTTTTTTTTTTTTTTTTTTGCAATTTGATAAATTTTTTTAAGTTTTGAATCACGGTCGGTAGTTTAGACACACACTATTGACTCCCACCCAATGAATCCAGACCCTCAACACCCTTTCCAGGTCATTCTTGACTTTGTCTATCTAATGGGGAGTGGTTTTTATGACACTTTTTACATAGCTCGATAATTTTTTGTACTCGTTTTTCCTTCCCAATATCTTTAATAAATAAATAATTTATTGTTAAAAATCAGTTACCAACTGCGTATGACGATGTGGAGAACAATAAACTAATTTATTATGCGGGTGCAAGCAAGGGCCCATTCCATCAATTCCAATCAAATAGTGGCGGATTCAACATTTCTGTTAAATTTGAGACAGAATTATGGCATGCCCGAACCGCTAAAGAGAAGTAGCATAGTTGGCCGTTTGTTATTATGTCTACAGAATATTTAATAAATTTTATTTTCAATGCGATATAAAAGAACAGTTATTTAAACAAAAAAGGTACTGTTATTAATTTATGATTCCGAAAATATTGCTAATTATTCGTTACTAATTAAGAGCACTCAAAATTAGAGATGAATACTAACAATAGTATTAATAATACTGTCGTCCCTAGGACGGAACCTAGTGAGCTTATATGCACACCTTATTCTACCCGTAGGAGAACTATTGAAAACCATCTACGTATTTTATAATACTCATTATTATTGTTCTCATCAAAATTGTATATTTCTTCTTCTCTAATCCTTCATGGACTTTGACTACATTTCCGACATTTGTTTATTTTTTATGCAACGGAACTATTATGAAAGCTACTGTATGATTTCCTCCACCGCAGCTGCGTCCACCTCGAAAACAATGAGTAGTTTACACTTTTCAAATTGCGTACAAATTTCTTTCCTAGGTGTGTAATTTTCTCATTAAAATTTACCATGGATTTTATTTTTCTTTCAGACGAGTCAGGATCTNTAAGAGACAGGGCGGGGATCGCCGCCTTACAATCGTATCATATACCGAACAAGAGTATTGTATACATAGAACCTTTTCCGACTGAACCTGCAATATCATTCTTCAATGATGCCGAGGTTGATGAAGCGGTTATGTCTCAGTTAAAAGAAGAAGGAATAACCATCTACAGCAGTTACACATTTAATGACTGGAGACTGGACGACGTGAACAAAAAAGTGAGACATTAATATAGACATAATACATTACTAAACAAGAACGCATAAAAAGTAAAGAAAAACGACAGATTAATTTTGACTGAAATTTATTCAAAATTTTGTAAAAACAAATTGGATAATAAAGATACAAGTTAAACTTCGTTTCGTCTGCAATGCGAGACTTCGTCAGTTGAGCTTGTTCACCGCTAAATTGATTTTTCTGCATTGTGACATGTGAACTTTCTTAATTTGATTTAAAGTTAAACTCTCTGCTGAAAACTCAGGTTGTCTAGTCTTCACTGTTTATAAAACATAAATATAATAATGTGCGCGTTTTTATTGGTGTACATTTCTGTTCGTAGATCACTCATGTGACCTTTGAATCGAGGACGGAATTACTGACGTTGTCTTGCATTGCTTTGTATTGCTACGACGTCAAAAACGTGGACACCCGCACATTCTTAGCTTTAAACAGATGTTCCTTGGTGTACGACGGTCACCTGGTCATCAACAACCATTTTCGAACCAACGACCCGAATATATTGGCAGCAGGACCAATGACCAAGTATTCGAGGCGTTACTACGCCGACCGATTCCGCCATGCCTTCTACAATTCTGTTGAGGTATGTTATTGAAATTTATCTCTTTTTTTTCAATATTATCTCACAAAAGTAATAAATTCATCCATGGGAGAATCCAAAGAGGTACAGGGAGGGGCATTTTCCCTCTCCCTTCATACTCAGACACCAAAATAGACATGACTGTCATTAAACTCTCCTTGTGTAAATCACGCATATGATCAATGCAAATGAGACAAAACTTATTAATTCGTGGTATCTTATTAAAAATAAGATATCGCTGCTACTTCAGCATACTACGATGTCGTATATGGCTAACTTCCCGAGCTCCGGAATCTTTAATAGTGGTTTGTGTTATGTCACAGCGTACTTATTGCTGAGATGAGATGATTTATCTATCTTTTAGGCAAATAAAAATAATGACTCTAATTCCGAGCGAAAAAAATTATACTACGCGTGATAATTATCTGATAATGGTGCAATTATTGAAATTTTAAATCACTTATTCTTTATCAGAAACGTGAAATATTCTTCCCCTTTCCATTAAGGAAGATCTTTTTGCAAAAGGTACACTTTTAGCAAAAGCAAAACCTTGCCTCCACAGCCCCAAAACCAGGATATACCCCTGAAGTTATCTGTTTTCTATGAATAAGTAATTAGTGAAGTATTTTTTATACTGTGCAGGTGGGCCAAACACTGGCCAGGGAACTTTTGAAAGAGTTAGATCCAGAAGCGGAACATATTCTCGGAAGAAAAAGGACATGGGAAACGCCATTTAGACCTGCTTGTCGAGAAAAAGATAATTTCTACAAAGTTCCTAAATTTACGAGGCCCATGGTGACTTTCTGCTCTCTCGCTGGAGGTTATAACTATCTCTATGTGACGGCTCCTGGGCAACCCATGCCTCTCGAGGTGGCCATGTGTCAAGATTCATATGTAAGTATTTATAGAGGTTTCTTATTTTTTACTTTCTCATACACGTAGTTAATAGAAAGTTTTGTAATCGTGAAGAAATTCGAAAGCGAGATTTCGACGGAAATATCCGTTTTGGTTATCCCATAATCTGAAAAAGTTGTTTTTGGCATAACGTCCGTCTGTGCGCAGCGATTCTGAGTAAATGGATGAATATATTTAATTCACATTTCGTATTTACGGTAGAATTTACTTGTTGTCGATGCACATGATCTAATTTCTTAACTTCAAAACAAAGGCTACTTCACATGTATGTCAAAGTACTTTCGAATATTTCTCAAAAACGGCTCCAACGATTTTGCTTAAATTTTTGGCACGTAAGGCAAATTTAGTATGCATCATCCGCATTAGCGGTATTTTGCTTGAAAGTTTGGTATAGACGCAGTAAAATAATTTCTGTCTGCTACACTTTCACATTAGTTTACTGTTTCAAGAAGTTTGAATAATAATTAGCAGAGTAAATGGACCAAGCAGACGTAGAATACACTTTTCGTAAACTGAAATGAAAGATATGATAATGATAAAATACATGGGAGGACATCAAACGCACTGCAGATACAAAAATATATCAATTTCTGTCAACAACGAAATTACATTTGCATTACACTTCTGCGATATCTTTGTCACTCTATGCTGCAGGTGGAGAAACGTAAATGAGAAAGTATTTGCAATGATTTTGCACCACTAGCTTTTCCTTGGTATATTATTGTTTATATTATTTTTATAAACATTATGAACAAACGATAAATTAATATATCAGAAATAAAGGTAAATAAATGTATATGATAATTATTTTATTATAACATCTGATGAGAATCTTATTTTAAAAAGTCATTAAATGTTTCTCAATCCTCGATAAAACAACCTTCCCCTATAACCCTTCTGCTTGTTCTCCACCTTACATCACAGTAATTTATGAGTTGTAACACCGTATATCAAAATTGAATTGTATTACTCGAAATGGTGGTATGTTGAAACCATAGATACAAATAGATAATTGTGTGAATTATGCCGAGAAATTCCAGAAAACATTTTGAACCGTATAAAAAATCTTATTGCTAATATTAGTTCTGGCAATGTTTCTTTCATACGAAATTATTTTTACTAGCGACTTCAATTTTCTGTTCGAATTGTTAACATTTCTTAATGAACTAAAATGAGGTTTTTTATAAGATATATTTTGATGAATTAAATGAGATCTTTGGAAGGTGTCTAAATATCCATAAACAAAGGATGGCGATATTAATCTCTATTATGGTTAATTTATTTTGACAAGAGTTTCATTCTTTTCTTTAGACAATATCAAACCTTCATGATAGAATAAGAGTTTCAAGTCTGAAAATATATTGTTCGGTGCACTAAATTTCATGAGTGGTTTAAAAAATCACATGGTTTAAAGGTAATCCGTGGTGTAAAATATTTTTTAAATATTTTTCGTTTCAATAATAAAACTAGTGATGTAAAACCATTGCACATACTTTCTCATATACGCTTCTCCGTCGGCAGCACAGAGTGAAAAAATTCTATAGTGAAAGGGTCATTTCTGGCGTGGTCCTCTATATTTTGGTCGTCTTCCAGTGCCCTGTTCATGCTCAAAGTCGCTGGATGAACTTATTACTGTCTTATATGTGAAATTTGACAGTAAAATAAACATTCAGAATAATATTTCAAAACAAATAGCGATATATCAGTCTTATAAATATCGTAAACGTGTTGTGTAAATGTAATTTCGTTGTAGACAGAAATTTATGTATTTTCGTATTTGCAGTGCGTTTTCTGTTCTCCTATGTATTTTATCATTATCATATCTTTCATTTCAGTTTACTAACAGTGTATTCTACGTCTGCTTGGTCCACTTACACTGCTAAATACTGTTCAAGCTTCTTGTAATAGTAAACAAATGCGTAAATGTAGCAGATGGAAATTATTCTGCTGTATCTATACCAAACTTTCAAGCGAAATACCGCTAATGCAGATGTAAGGCATAGTAATTCTACTTTACGTACAGAAAATTTAAGCAAAATCGTTTGGAGTCGTTTTTTGAGAAACATTCAAAAGAGTACTTTGACCTTCATCTTAAGTACCCTATGTTTTAAAGCAATAGAAGAATCAGAGCACGTGCATCGAGTAAATTCTACCGTAAATACGAAAAATGAAAAAAAAAAATTACCATTCGGTAAGGAGTGCTGCGCACATACGGACGGACCGGGCTGACGTCCAGCCAAAAACCACGGTTTCGGAATCAGGGGTCTCCAAAACGGATATTTCCGCAAAAATCTCGTTTTCAATTTTTTTTCACGAATTCAATACTTTATATATACTACGTATATGAGAAAGTGATAGTTGCTTGTATTTTAACTAGTGTTTTACATCCAATAAAATATCAATTATCAATGTCGTTTCATCATTTCACTCAATAGATTCAGTTTACTTAGCTGAACGGCGAACGTTGAGCGGTAAGCTTGATAGAAATTATTTCATGAAACCTTCGTTAGATAAGTACTTTCTATGCTCAATTGTTATTAACTTGATAAATACATACATGCTATCAAATTATATACCTAATTTACTTGGAGAAATTTGCACCTCTTGTCAGCCCATTGACTTTCTCTGTGGCCATATTCACACCGGAAACGTTCGTATGTTTTTCCAGGGTCAAGTTTTGGTGACTGGTGACTGTAAAAGCGATCAAGGTTACTTCAGAGTTCACTTCAATACAAATAATTTCATAGAAACAATAACCTGTTACACGAAAGGGGTAAGTTAATAATTTGCAAGTACTTCTCTGTCAACTTCTATTACGGACTTAGTTTTCGTTGTGAAAAATAGTTTGGAGATACTGTAATACTTCGGTATTCGCTGACTTCAGTTTTTGTCGGTTTGGGATAACGTCGAACTCTTCTGCAAAAGAGTTGTCTCTGTTTTCATCAGTTGACACAGTTTTCGTCGGCGTGCCCGCGTTTCATCACTACTAATTTTCCGAAAATAATTTTAGCAGACTTGTTTAAGTGCCCTTTGTTGCTCCATTTTAAGTAGATCACAAAAGACAGCAGAAACAGCTTCTTGTGCGACACGGGTTCCTTACTGACTCCTTAATACCTAAAGACAAAACGGGTAGTGAGCCCAAATATCAGTTAGCTACAAATGGAGAGGATGGTTAATATTCATATTATCTTTACATTAGTTTCATTTATTCGTAAACATAGAAATCTCTTAGGTTTCTATGTTTGTGAACCAGAAATGGAAAAATACTACCCAAATAAAGTACTTCCTAAGGGAGTCGCCTCATATGAGGAGTTTAGTCTCTACGAAACCACCTCAGAGGTCTTTGGGTCTCACAAGTTGAATGAGGATGGTAGACGGGCCCGGGTGGCGAACGGGATGGCGCAGTCAGTAAGCGCATGAGCGCGTTGAGCTCAGGTCCCGGGTTCGAACCCCGGTCCCGTCTCCCATTTTCATTCAACGTAACATAATTAATCATTTATTCGTTTCTTATTGTCTTTGGTATTAAAAACCCCATTTATTTTCCATAGAATGTGGTTCTTGGTTTATATTTTAGTGTCTAGAAAAAATAAATTGGTATTCATATGGAAATAATAATAATAAAAGTACTTATTTTTCGTCGATAAGCCGTCCGAAAACATCGGTACCTAAATTAGGTATCTGAAACTTAGGGAAACCGAAGTGTGTCTGTAATTGATCTCTAACTTGTATATCCGTACGTCGCGTCGTGTCTCCTTGTACAGCAGAAGCACAGGTCGGCAAATTTACTCAGGACGTTAAACGATTCCGCTGAGATACAAATCTTTAATCTTATTGTACAGTTAATATAATTCTTGGTGCGTAGTGTATTTTCTTTGGTAAAGCGTTTAGTGTCATGGAATGTATACAGGTATGTTACCTCAATAACGTCTCCCAATTAGGAATCTTAGCATCGATCATAAAGTTTTGGACCGAAGTTTTCTCTTTTTTACTCTCTCACATACTAAGAATATATAAACATTTGCAATCGTAGAAATTCTCGATCGCGAGTTTTTGATGGAAATGTCCGTTTTGGGAATCCCTGAAAATGCCAGTGCGGTTCGATTCTGACTAAACAGACGTTTTCCACATTTTGTATTATCTGATTCCCCTAATCTGGAATTTTTACCTGAAGTGTTCTAAATTTCAAGGGTTAGGTACTTTCCTTGAAAATTTCCCCAAAAACTGTTTAATTCTGTTAATTTTTGTGTTCAGAAAGAGATATTAGCATGTACTACACCCACATAAGTAGAGTTTTGCTTACAAAAACTGATATAGGCGCAGAAAAATAATTTAACAGTATTTTAATAAACGTATTTTAATACAAAATCTTATATTTTTTAATACCAAGAATGCAAAATTTGGTTGATATTCGTTTCTTCATAATAGCGTAGAGACGTGATATTGCCATGGACAATTTTGAAAAAAAGATAAAATTCGACAACACAGAAAAATAGTGTTATTTACATATTTTGCGTTTCCCAGAGTTGATCATAGTTACTTATGTTGATGTGCGCATCAGAACACAAATTGTGCATTAATCTTGTCTAGATAGTCACATACCGCTTCTCAGAAATCATATTGAATGACGTCATAACACTGACAACGTTGATACGGCTAAACATATATTTAACAGTATGCTCACTTTTTCACGTCATCAAGACCTCAGAACAAAAAAAAAATGAAACCAGTGCAAAAATATTTTCACCGTTGCAGTAAAAGGGGAATGAACACCCCACCCATTTGAATGCGGTAACTGCAAAATCTAAACAAGGCAATACTTAACCATCCCCAACCGAACATTGTTACAAACCATTCGTCTTTTACACACGAAGCACAGGTCAAGACAAATCTCAGTCGAGGCTTCAGCCAGAGAACAGAGACGACGAAACAAGCTTATTGCATTGGCTGTGGTGAAGCCGATCTTGGCGCGCAGCTGCCTTATTGAGTGGACCATAATGCCACCTGATTACATATATTTTTTATTATTTCTTCTCAGCAATTATACCAAGCTTTTTCTGTTATTTTCCAATCTCATTTCCAATAAAAAATAAGTTATTAGCCTAAAGATGTAAGAAATAGATGAACGCTGTTGGGTATCTAAAACATTATTAAAATATAACCGTAATCCTTTGTAAGAAATAACACCATGATAGTAAATGACATAATTGGAAAAACTCCAAACAACAATTTATATTCCTAACCTACTCCTGACACCACATGTGCACATCAAGCACACACAGGCATATTTAATAAAAATTCAAAATTGAAGTAGAAATCTCATTCATATACAATGCTTCAACTCAACGCAATGCATATGTTTTGGTCTTAACAATACGGACGACATGCGAAATCTGCTTTCGCCCATTTGTTAATCCTAGAGGCTTCATGTGCAAGCCCTTGTTATCCCTCTATACTATTCTCTGCACGCTGGTTTGAATTGATACACGCAACACATCGTTCCCACAGGAGTATAACTTTGATAAGAGGTCCCACGTTATCACCACATTCACCGCTCTCTGTTCTTCTTCTATGTCGTGATGTCAAATCCGTCTTCACCTTCTTCTTCTGCTACATCTTCCTCCTCTTCTCTTCCTGTCGAGGAGGCAGCGCCGTGCCCACGCCTTAGGAACTCCTGATCTATAAGGCCATCTTTCCCGATTCGAAAAAATAAAATCTACCTATATTGTAAAATAAAAATAAATTTACTGAATGTTTTTTAAAAACATACATACATTATCCTAATTTTACAAATTCATAATAATACAAATTTAATATAGAACTTTATTGAATTCACCAATATGAGTTTCACTCCCAGCAGCAAGATAAATAAATCCTTGGATGAAACCACCATCGAGCAAGCAGCGTTACGTTGTCCATGAGAGAAACAAATCAATCAAAACGACACCAATTAGCCAAACGCGCCTCCGGATGACTCAGAGACTAGCGGGCTTGCTCACCACCAAGTCACTCCGGGTTCAATTCCCGGCGGGGCCAGAAAAAAATTGTAGCTTTTCACTTCAATGTACCAGTTCATATTACTGTGACTATTGAAAATCGAATCCTCCTCCTTACTGCTCGTAGTACCACACCCCCAAGCAGGGTTCACCTGGATTAAGTCAGCAGCCGTTCGGTGGACCAGTGGACGAACGGACGCACCCCACCACACTCGTACCCAATCTCCTTAAATGGAGCAAAGGATCGGTTGCTGGGGGTTTCTCCAAAGTGGGAGAGAGCAAGACAAGTCCTTAATTGGTCATGATTGAGTTCTCGGGTGCCACTCAGCACTTTAAACCGAGTAGGCGAGAAGTGGACCTCTTAGGCAGGATCCTAGCTTGCCGCCCCAACGTTACCAGTCGGTTTGACCCCCGGCCGACTTAGGCANCGGGTAAAGGATCGGTCCGAGGGTGGAGGGGGGAGATGTTCCCGTAAGGGATGTCGGCCGTTACTCGTTGGGGGAACCCTGGCTGCTAGGTAAACCTGGCTAACAACGAGCAGAGAACTCCGCAAGGGGCCTCGACGAACCCTACGTAAAGGGGGGTGCACTGTGTCCCACCACCTTGAGTGTACTACTACTGGAACTCATAACCCGCCCAGATCCTAGATACCCTGGGCAAATGGAAAGGAAGTTTCGGACAGATGGAAGAGACAAACTAGTTGCGTCTCGAATTGTTACCCGTCACAGCTTGGGATCCAGTACGGCTTCTGGATTCCGACACACGGGGAGAGGGTCCGCCCTCGAACACAGCTAAGTGTCTGAAGGGTAGGCACTTAATTGAGTCGACCCGGATTAAGTTAGCATCCGTTCGGTGGACCACTGGACGAACGGACAAGCCACACCACCCCCGTACCCAATCTCCTTAAATAGAGCAACGGATCGGATGCTGGGGATTACACGAAGTGGTAGAGAACAAGACTTGTCCTTAAGTGGTCAAGATCGCGGTCTCGAGTGTCACTCAGCACTTTAAACCGAGTAGACAGGGAAGGGGCATTGAGCCCTCAGATTATGGATTGTCTGACGCCCCTTAAATGGGTTGGACTCTGCCGGGCAGTGGTTTCCACACCCGTGGTACGGGAAGGAAGTTCAAGCTTCCGATCGGTGTGCAGGATTGTTGCTCGGCTACTACCTGTTTCGAAATGATCATGCAGGTGGCAGATTAAGTACACCTGAGACGATCAGCCGGCTCTTGCGTGCAGGTGCGCCACACGCTTGCGCAGTTCGGCAGAATTGACGTTCCCGCCTCGAAGATATTGTATATTCTTCAGCTCTTGGCCGCCGCTGGGACAACAGTGAATCATATCACAGCTGCTACTCCCTCGCAAAAGGGTAGTTTAAACTTGCCACCAGAGCGCGCCAGTGACCGGCTGAAAGTTATTAGTTCTCGAAGGAAATATTTCAGAATTCGTGCGTCAGAGAGCGCGGCGGTAGCTCGACCTTGACCGTCGAATAATATGATATTCATTTGTTTCTTTTTTATTGTATATTTTTAGGGCTGTCTTTGTATGAGCAACGGGACGAAGAATAAAAAATACGTATTGTATCGTATATAATTTGTTTTATGCTCATTTTTTCATATTGAAACATTTATTTAACATTCACATTATAAATAGTGTGAATTATTTCTTGATTGAACTTATTATTGGCAAGGCAATTGAAATTCTTCACGACAATGAAATCTTGTTTTTTATAAGCTCCAATGAAATTAATTCTGCTTCAACAATAGGCGTATTTTTTATTGAAGTTATTTTCTTGGCATTCACTCTTGTGAAAACGCTGTTTCTAGGACCCTGCTTGCAGCTGAGGTCTTCTGGCTGATTGTCTTCTGGCAGAGTTTTGTGTTAAACACTACCTGTGCGTAAAGTAGTAGGAATACGACAGCTAGACTTGTTCCCGTCAACCAGTGCGCAGACTGGTAGGTCACCTGTAAACCCAAAATCCAGCCCAGCCCGGGCGGGTAGGGTGACCGACTAAGTCGGCATTCTCAGACACTCGACGGACCTGGTGGGTGCTCTTGGAACCATATTGTGGTCCCAAGATGTCACCAGTTGACACAGAGAAGCCTAAATTGATATGAAGGAGTACGACCTACAAAAAGAGATCATGATCTTTATATAAAATAGTAGTGCGACCACAGACTGGATAAGTAATTCCGTTCTGAGAACTAAGATGCCGGACCCGTGTGTTTAACACGAACCATTATCGTGCACAAGAACATGCTCGTAGTACCTGTCTAGCGTAACCACTAGGTTGGAATTCTAGACAGCGCGCTTCTCCCGGCGAGAGCGTGTCAAAGTTATAAAAGTCGTTAGTGACCTCAATAACAATCTATGGAGCAGGCGCAGCAGGAGACCCGGAGCTGGGTGACCCCTCCGATTCCAGCTGATGACTGGTGCCGGCGACTGGAAAATCGTGACTTCGGCTAAACGAAGGTCTGCCCAAGGCTCAAAGGTTCGCCCACTCCCTCAGCGAGGGCTAGACAGTGGAGCCCCCTTGAGCAAGGGGCTGCCAAGAGTGGGTAGAGAAAAAACGGATGGGATGGTGTAAGCTTAACGGGGAAACCCGGGGCCCACGCTGCCTCCACGAAGGCAAAGAAAATCCAGGGGCGTCAAGTGAAGGCCCCATAGAAGGCAAAGGGTACCACCCCCACGACATGCGACTACGCAGTCAGCCCCTCGGCAGGTGTGTCCCAAGCCAACAGCGGGGTCAAAGCCATATGGGTTTGGCCAGATGAGCCCTTCTGACGCCCGAACCATAGTGGAGGGTGGGCTGCAGCGGAAAGATTGATCGAAATTGAGGGGACCCCGAAGCCTTCTCTGAAACCCAAGCAGAGAAAGGCTGGCAGAAGGCAATCCACTCACGGCAGAACCTGGGATGAGGGAAAGGCAAACTCCGGGTGTCGGACTGTGCTATGGCCATCCGATTCCGGGTCTTCCTCCGAAGCCAGTGGTGGCGGGACAGTTCTTGGAAGTTCCCCAACATCGCTGGCGGTAGAGGGGGCCACGGAAGCACCCGTGACGGCCGCCCACAAAAGGAGGAACGCCGAGTCAGAAGAAAAAACCGACCTCAGTAAGCGGGCAACCGTCGAGGGAAGCACCCCGTCAGAGAGGGATGCTCCGCATCTCGCAAGGCATGCAAGGGAGGAACGAGCGAAGCGACGGGCAGAAAGTTGCGCTGAAACTGCTACTGCAGGCAGAGCCGACCCGCCCAAAGGGCAAGTCTCCCCCGGCATGACCCCAAGGGATCCAATCCAAACACGGAACCGCGGCAGGCGACCCGCGGCAGGCGACTCTAGTAACAGATGTCTGCACCAAGGTACAGACGGCCGTGAAAAAGACGCTGGAAGAGATTCCATGGCCCCAACCACAGATCTACGCAGACAGAGCGAAAGCTCCAAAGGCTGTCGTGGTAGCTGCGAGGCCGAGCAGCGGTTGCACTTGTAATCCACCCCAAGGGGCCGGAGATCAAGTCAGCCGTGGAGACGAGGGCAGCGGTAGAGGCTGCACTAAAACCCAAGCGTCGGTGAGTGAACGTCAACCGGATAAGACTCTTGCCGAGTAAGGGGATCGTGGTCACGGCCGCTTCCCCTGTAGACGCCATCAGTATAAAAGAAGCATTAACAGGCAAGAGCATCGTTGTAATTCGCGAGCAGCGAAAGCGGAAACCTAAGGTGACGCTGTTCGACGTGCCAGTAAGGGTTGGAGACGAGGAGCTGCTGGAAGATATCTACCAGCAGAACTACGCGGAACAGGTCGACAACGACCACTTCAAGCGACACGTTCGGGTGGCTTTCCGAATGAGGTGTAGGAAAGACCACGGAAAAAACGTCGCCAATAGGGTGGTAGAGGTACCCCTGACGTATTTCGGCTGTGTACGAGAAAAGACCGCCTGTATGCGGGTTGGCTCTCATACAAGGTAGTAGAATTTTTGCGTCCATCACGCTGTTACAATTGTCAGCGATACGGCCATTCTTCCCGATTCTGCCGACAGAATGACCCAACGTGTGGACATTGTGCAGAGGATGGACATGATTATAGAAACTGCCCGAAGAAGGAAGAATCCGCTGAATGTGCCAACTGGCGCAGGGCGGGAACGCAGCGGAACCATGCTGTAATAGGCAAGGATTGCCCAGCATTCAAACGTGCGATTAAGCGTGAGGGAGAACTTACTGATTATGGGTTATCTTAAGTTTCTTCAACTCAATCCGCAGCGATCGCAATGCGTTATGGATG